>JAJIBD010006847.1:0-44480 GCA_021461705.1 Cryptotis parvus | reverse complement strand
AAGCAAAATTTCATGTCCCCAACATGACTATTTCTAAAGAAAAAGGTGAGCAGTAATAAATGGTAGTACAAGATTTATTAGATCTTCTCCATCACAGTTTCTAGAACTCTACAGTACAACTGGCAAGTATGTCTCAAAAACATAAAACATAAATGCTAAAATTAATGATGTCAATATTCTTTTTGTGAGGACTGCCTATTTTTTATAACATGCTTATAGCTTGCCAAAAAAACCCCTATAAAATAGTTTAAGAAAGAAGTATTTTCCAGTATTCCCTTTAAAAGGAAGCTAAGAATGAACATTATCAGTGAGAATTTTTTTTATATTTAAACATTTTTAGAAAAAGTCAGTAGTTTTTTTGCTCTAGTTTTTCACAATGCAGAACAATTACAGTCCCATTTTATGGAATTAGGGATTGTAGCTAAAAAGTATAATTAAGCCATGAGAAAATGAAATGTTCATATTACATCTTAGAAGATTTGATTTTTTTAAATGTTCTATTTTATTGTAGAATCTGATGATTCTGTTCTATTATAGCCAGAATATAATAACCCCAAGATTATGATATATACTAAAAATCATGTATAATTATCAAAACTTAATATAGAGCTTTTAACAAAAATGTTTATTTCTGAAAAGAATCATGATAATTATGTCAGATAATGTAAACTGGATTTATCAAAATCCAATTTTTTTTAATTTTTTATAAATCAGAGTGCAATTTAGATAGTACTTGTAATGTTTCAAGTTCGATGAGTTTTTTCCAAGTTGTTTGAAATTAAGATTTCAAACATTTCCATTACCATAGATATATTCCTTTGCTCACAAACTATTCTATCTCCCACCTCTCTCATACAAACCTCAGGCAACTACTTATTTGTTTTCTGTCAGTATAGATTAGTTATGTCTGTGCTAATATTTCATATAAATGTAGTTATACAATGTATTTCCCTTTGGGTCTTTTGTTTTCTGTGCATAATGTTTTTTAAATTTATCCATGCTGTTACATGTATCAGATTTTCCATCTTTTCTATTTCCAAATAGCAGCCATTTTAGGTTACTGTAATTTACAGTATGTATTTACTATACAGGTTTGTTTTCAGTTTGGGCATTTTTATGACTATAGCTGCTATGAACAGTTATGCCAAGTACTGCTGATAGTATTTCATCAGGTTAAGTCAGGAAGACTTAGGAAAGGAAAAGGAAAAGGAAAGGGAAAGGAGGAAAGAGGAAGAGGAAGGGAAGGGAAGGGAAGGGAAGGGAAGGGAAGGGAAGGGAAGAAGGGAGAAGGGAGGGAGGGGAGGAGGGAAGGGGAGGGAGGGAAGGAAGGGAAGAAAAGGGCGAATGAAGAGAGAAACAGAGACAGACATAATAGAGAGAGTAGAGAGAGGAAATGTAGAAGAAAAATAGAGGCAGGCTGGAAGAGAGGAGTGGGAAGGAAACTGGGGACATTGGGAGTAAGAATGCACTCTGGTGAAGAGATGGGTCGGAACATTGAATGAAACCCAATCAAGCCTGGCGTGGTGGCGCCAGCGCCTGTAGTCCCAGCTACTCCGGAGGCTGAGGCCAGAGGATTGCTTGAATCCAGGAGTTCTGGGCTGTAGTGCGCTATGCCGGTCCGCACTAAGTTCGGCATCAATATGGTGACCCTCTGGGAGCCGGAGGACCACCAGGTTGCCTAAGGAGGGTGAACCGGCCCAGGTCGGAAGCGGAGCAGGTCAAAACTCCCGTGCTGATCAGAAACCCAATCATGAACTGCTTTATAACTATTTTGTAACTGTATCTCAAGGGAATTCAATATAAAAAGGAAGACCTATAGGTATTAAATAAATTTTGCTTGCAAGTAGCATAGGAGGATATAGATAATATTATGCATGACTTTCTAAACAATATATTTTTTTTGCTTTTTGGGTCACACCTGGCAATGTTCAGGGGTTTCTCCTGGCTCTGCACTCAGGAATTACTCCTGGTGGTGGTCAGGGGACCATATGGGATGCTGGGGATTGAACCCGGTAGGCCGCATGCAAGGCAAACACCCAACCCCTGTACTATCGCTCTGGTCCCTAAACAATGATTTTCGTTTTCACAAATTTTTTTTCTTTTTTTTTTTCAGTTTTATTTTTAAAGTTAAAGATCATTGCATCGTAATATTATATAGGTTTCAGTAGACATTAAAATGTTCTCCCCAGGACTAAAGAGATAGCTCAAGGTATTGGAGAACATTTTTTGCCTGCTAAAATCAAGCGCCACTTACAGAGAGGTGCTGTTCCAACTTTGAACAGAAAGTAGCTTCAGAGCATCTCAGAATGTGTCCCCAAATTGCTGCACCATGAATGAAATTGAAAAATATCAGTTAAGGGCGAACGATAGCCCAGCGGGTAGGGCATTTGCCTTGCACGTGGCCGGCCTGTGCTGGCACGGGTTCAAACCCCGGCATCCCATATGGTCCCCCGAGCACCGCCAGGAGCGAATTCCTGAGTGCAGAGCCAGGAGAAACCCCTGAGCATTGCCGGGTGTGACCCCCAAAAAAAAAGAAAAAATATCAGTTAAATTAAGTAAGCCAGAAGGATAAGTCCAAGATGACATAACTTATATATGGTATTAAGAGTATCTGTATGAGGAAATGTAATATTTTAAATGTGGAATGCCCAGATCATTCTTGGTTCCAGGTATGGGAGAAGGAAGGGAATGAATAGAGAGAAGGGACAGATGAGGAAGAAACAGGGGGCCCAAGGATCAAGGCACACCACTGCTATTAAGGAATGACAGAGCTAAATATCCAAACCAGAGTCAACAACATTGAAATCATGAGACCTAAACTTTAATAACCAAACTTAAAAATGCACCTGTCCGTATGACATGCATAGTGTGAGGTAGATCAGTGAGGAATCTGGGAGTGACATGCTGGGACATGCTGGAGTGAGGTAGATCAGTGAGAAGAAGGAATCTCCATTAAGCATTCACTTAATGGAGTGAAGTTGGCACTCTTGGTGTGATCAGTGATGGAACACTGGATGTCTAAAATCCAACTATAAATAACTGTAAATCCTGGTGATTATTTAATAAAATAAAAATTTGAGAGAAAACAACAAAAAGTTTTTTCTTCAAATATTATCCCATTGATTCAAAGGTATTTCAATATCTGAAGTTATTCTAAGAAGTTTAGAGCATTACATTTTACACATCTTCTATCTCTTCATTGTTTAAAATTGCCCCAAAATTTAACTAAACAGACATTAAAACATGTAATTTATACCTAGTCACATCTATTAAATGTTCTGGCACCATCATATTGCTGTTTCAAAGCACTCAGTGTCTGAATGGCTTGCACTACCAGCCTGAGCAGCACTGGGAGTGGTCCCCAGATTCCTAAGTACTGCTTAAAACCCCTTTCCCCAAAAAAGAAGAGTACACACATGTCTAAGAAGCAATTAAACAAAGAGGGCAAAATATCTATACAACACAAATACAACAGTTTTAAACAAATAAAAGAGACAAAGAAATGGAAAGATGCTTTATACTCATGAATTAAAGGAATTAAATCTCTAAATAACCATTTCACCCAAATCAATATATAATCTGCACAAACAATGCCTGTAAAATTCAAATGGCTTTTATTCAAGAACATAGACCAGGTTTGGAGTAGACACTGATGACAGATTGGTGTTGGAACATTGTTTGCCTGAAACTCATGAATAACTCTGTAATTTTATAGTTCATGGTGATTTCAGTTAAAAAATTTTAAGGACATAGAACAAGCATTACTGAAAATTTTATGAATCACAAATGGCCCTGAATCAACAAAGTAACATTACAAATAAAAAATTGTAGTGTTAGATTCCTTAACTGGAAAACATAGACTATAAGAATCAAACAGTTTTGTAGTAGAATAGAAATAGAGACACTGGTCAGTGAAATAGTTATGAGATCCCAAAAATAAGCCATACAAATATGGAGAGCTAAATTAGGTGAGTGGGTCAAAAGCAAAGAACATAGAAAGTAGAATTTCTGCTATAAATGTTGCTGGGAAAACAGGATACCCATAAGCAAAAAGAATGAAACTATTTCATACAATGCACAATAGTTCCAGTGTTGAAAAGCTTGCATATTAGAACTGAACAAAATATATAAAACAAAATATATAAAAGAAAATATAAGAAAACATATTAGAACAAAATATGTAAAATAAAATATAAGAAAACATTAGACAATATTGTCTGCAATTATTCATGTATTTTTTTTACAAATTTTACAATTTGTAAAAATATTTCACAAAAAATCATTAAAATGAAAAGATTCATGGGGCCAGTGAAATAGGCAAAATGGATAATTTGTCTGGCATGAAGCCAACTTTAGTTCAAACCTTGTAACACATATAGTCTCTGACAAGAGATCTCTGCACCACCAAGAGTGACTCCTGAGCAGAGCCAGAAATAGTTCCTGGTCACTGTTGGATATGTGCCAACATAAAAACAAGTAAAATATGTTAGGACTGATTACAGGTCAGAAAGAAATAATTCTTGAATAATCTCTTCAAGTGGAGCATTCACTTACATGCAATTAAAATAGAACAAAACATGGCCTCTAAAGTCTTCCAATATCTTAAATTCTGTGGATTCGCATAACTATAGAATGACATTGCTAATCGGTACTAATTAATAAAGCCCAACATTTTGCCAGAATTTGTGAGGCTTTTGTGAGGCTTGTTTAATGCAAGAACTAAAAACAATTCAATCTCACGTTTTCATGCCTTGGATCTATCCTGTATGACATATAGTGTATATCACTTAAGTAACTGTGACAGATGAATGAACAACTGAGAAATATAAATATCACTTAAGATATATCCTTTGCCATATTTCTCTGAACTTGCTATCTGCATTCCATTCATTTAAATGATTTAGGATCCTTACCTATGTGACTTTTTGCATGTTTGTTCCTTTTTTGGTAAGTCATTTCCACTTGGAAAACTTTATTCTTTTTTAAGGACTCTACATGCCATATTACCCAGGAGGCTATTAAATGAAGTCCTGAGTCTAGGTTACATGCCTAGATTAGGTACACATGTGCTACTATAAGCTCATTCATTTGCTATTATTAACTTTACATCATGATAACCTTCTCTCTTAGATACAAATTGTGTTAATACAGGAACTAAAAACAATTCAATTTCATGTTTTCATGCCTTGGATCTATCCTATATGACATATAGTGGATATCACTTAAGTAACTGTGACAGATGAATGAACAACTGAGGAATATAGATATCACTTAAGAAGTAAAAGACCAATAATTGATTGCTTAGATTAGATTAAATATTTCCTGTAATAAGGTTGAATCTTGGTCTAAGTTTTGAAAGGATTGTAATCTAATTAAAGGTGGAGGACAAATTAGCAGTCTAGGTTGTATAAAATGTAAAGTATAGATGACATATTCTAAGAATTGATTTTAAATGTAGAGTCTACATATAAAAAGAAAATTCTATATGGATAACTAATAAACTGAAGTTAAAAAACTTAAAATGTAGTAATAGTTCATCATATGATTGTAATAGCTCTTAGCTAAGACTTTATATTCTATACAATCAGCAAGAAAGCTAATGATTTATGCTACAACAATGCTCATGTCTTAAACTGGAGTAATAACATGCTCAAAATGATCTTTAATGAGGAGATATTGATACTTAATGATAATGTCTGTAAATGAAAATTCTCACAATAGGCAATGGTGTTTTCCTCTGGACTTCAGGTCATTAAAAGTCCACAAGGGGGCCGGAGTGATAGGCCAGCGGGTAGGGCGTTTGCCTTGCAAGCGGCCGGCCTGTGCCGGCCCGGGTTCGATCCCCCAGCATCCCATATGGTCCCCCGAGCACCGCCAGGAGAAATTCCTGAGCAAAGAGCCAGGAGTAACCCCTGAGCATCGCCAGGTGTGACCCAAAAAAGCAAAAAAAAAAAAAAAAAAAAAAGTCCACAAGGGTAAATGCCATTAATATTGCAGAAAAAGGAGATAAATTTTAGAGCTTGTGTAAAGCTTTTAGAAACATCCTTAGGGTGCAACTTAAAAACTTTATAGCATCATAGTGTCAATAAAAATGGACACCAGCAATGTACAGGCTTGTAGTCAAGAAACAGTCTGCATTCAATAACCCCTTTCTCATCTCATTTTCTTAATGCTTTAGAATTTGAGTAAACTTTAAGGGCTGCACAGGAAGAAATCTGGGTCCTGATTAGACAATATGTAGGTCAATAATTTTTCATTTTTCTGATTTTTTCATACTACAAAACTAGTTTTCAAAAGAACATAACATATTCAAGTATCACACAGTCTCAATGACTTATTCCTTGTAATAAAATAAATACAGAACAAAGAAATGAATGTCCTTATTACTGTAGTAAAAGGCACATGTAAAAAGCATATGACTGTCATGTAAATAATTATCCACTTTTTAATGGTTATGCTAACTACTGCATACTGAAGTGGATAAGATTAATGAAGCCTTGTTTACAATTTAAAAGCTTTCCTATCAACAGTTTCTTTCATTGAATTAAAGTACCTTAGCCATTTTTATATTAATAGTCTTAAATTAGAAACACGTGGATCCTCTCCAAGATTGAGACTCCGAGTTTTCATAAGAGATCAATATCTGATGAGCATCATGTACAGTGAATATTTGAAAGAATGAAAAATCAATCATCTTGAGGATGCAGCATGATGTAAGAAAAACTTAAAACTGGCCACCATAGAGACCTAGATAGACAAGTGTTTCATAATTTTGCTATTTTCTGATTCTGAAATTCATAGAAATTCATTATTTGTATGATTCTCAATTTCCTCATCTGAAAAGGAGGGAAAATAATAATTTTCTTAAAATGTTTTGTGTTAAGTATATAATTCGTTACCAGGACAGAACTCAGTTGATATAATTCTTTAGCTACAACTGAATTATTATTAAATGCATGTTTTTACTTCAAAGGGTTCTAGTCACTTTGAACAAGTCCCTCTAAACAAAAGATGTACCATTGAGTTCACATTATACTTGAATATAATATCTTTAAGTCATCATGTAGTTAACCAATAAGTGGCCTATAAGCATCATAGGCCACTTAGAATAAAAAATGTTGCAGAGATAGAGGAAAGCAATGAGAATATTTGCATCTACTGTATTAGAATTAAAGAATTATTCTCTTCTCCAAGCTTACACACATTTCCAACTCTTCACTACTTCCTTCTCTCTAAATATAAATTTTTAGAGGAAAGGGGCTAAGCTTAACTATCCTTTGTTTAGATAAGACTTATTCTGTCTGAGAGCTAATTCCCAATAATTAGCCTCAACAAGGACTGAACCAGTGCTCAACCAATCACTGACTAGACTGATATCACCCATTTCTAAGGGGATTCTCTACAGCACAATTGATTTCTTAGTCACTAGAGCATATTTTTAGGATATTGGGTGCTGTCCTATCCGCTGCTGGCTCTGCAGTGAGATTGGAAATTGCTTGGAGCCCTTTCCACCTTGCATATGCTTAGAAAAATGTCCTACTGCCACGATTGTGCTGGCTTGGACCAAAGTTGTCCTATTTTCCAAGGACAAATGTTTATTGGAAGAAAGAATTGGAACCAATGTAAATAGCTTTGTATCCAGAGAGACCGAAGGTCAAATTACTTTTCTACAACATACTGGCTGTGTGATCTCTCTGATGACATACCAGGGCTTCATTTTTCCAAGCTCTAACATAAAACCTTTTTTGCAGCATTGTCATAAAGAACAACTAAAATCACAAACCCAAAGTACCTAGCATGATTGCTTTTTCCCCAAACTCATACAGCCAAATTCTTCCAAAATTAATTCTTACATTTTCTTAGTTAAATCTGTAAGTTTCTTTAAGTGAAATCTCCTCTGTCTCTCAACATGCATTTCTCTGTCTCTGTCTCTGTCTCTGTTTCTCTCTCTCTCTCTCAAACACACAGAGGAACAATTATGGATTGGTATGTAGTCCTAACTTTTCCCCCACCTTATTTAAACACTATGGTTTACAAAGCTGTTCATGATAATTTGTTATAGTCATTCAATATTCCAACACCAATCCCACTACAGTTTTCACCTTCTCTTCACTGTTGTTTCCATCTTCCTTCTCACAACTCAAGCCTGTCTTCATAGTAGGCCCACAATAACATACTTTATATTGTTTGTTACCACTAAATGGCTAACAAAGTGATCAAAAAGCATTTCTGTAGAATACTATTTGTGAAACTTGTTGTATCTCACCAGGAGACTTTAAGTACATTTCTGAGGATTTACTAAGCTGTTGCTGCAAATTCAATGTGATAATCTTTACTAATGTTTGTTAGTAGAGATTGTTTCACTTCTATATCACATCCCATCCAATTTGGTGTGCTATTACTGGGATATCAGGGTTTGGGTATATTGTTCCAGAAAATCCAGAATATTTAACTGGGAAGTCTAACCAGAAGCATGGTGGCAGCTTTTGGGGGTGTGGCTACTGGGGCTTTGGTAGGGTGGGAGCTGGCCCAGCAGACTCCTGAGAAAACCCTGGAGGTCAGAGAGGAATGGGTATCAGAGAAATTTTTCATGGCTAGTTGATCTCCTCCGAGATTTTTAACTCTTTATGACCAATGTGGCAGGCATATTCAGTAGAAGCTATCAAGAGTGCTGTCTCTCATTAAGAATCCTGGATTTAAAGATTATATTCCTCTCTAATGAAGAAAGAATGTAGTCTACATCCTTTGTGAAATGATGAATCGAAGAAATGGAGACAGCTGCATCCATGCGTGCATTCATCCATGCATAGTGTAGTTCTCCCAGGCCTAAGCTAAACTAGGAATGCTCACAATTGGCTGTGCATTAAGCACATCATTTACTAAAGAGATCTTTCCTTATAAATGGAAGTAACAAAAGTGTTTAAGATAATACCATCATACCTATATTTAAATACCATCATTTTCTTTAAGAGTATGATTTTGTGTACCTAGGTAGAGAAGTCAACATGATAAACGACCTAAAACCTGAGCTGCACGGGAGGAAAAGAGCGGCATGGACTGCCTTCAAAAACATCGAAGAAATAGCGAAACAGACAAAGACCCTCCGAATTCCAGGCACATCTCTTGGACTCCACCATTCTCCCTGCATTAACATATGCCTCAGAGACCTGGCCCTGTGAAAGTAGGATGAGAATGTTATTCGAGTCTCCCAAAGAGGAATAGAAAGAGCCATGCTTGGAATACCACACCTCACTCAAGTGAGAGAAGGAATCGGAGTTCTGACCTCCGTCGCTATTCCAAAATCAGGGACGCTGTCTCGTTTGCCAAAGCATCGAAAACCAGATGGGCTGGACATGTAATGCGAATTGGAGACAGCCGCTGGACCAGAGCCATTACCGACTGGATCCCACGGGATATCAAAAGGTCACGTGGCCACCTTCCTACAAGATGGTCAGACTTCTTGTCAAGGCCCTGCACAAATGGTTCGAGGCTCTTCACATTCCTGAAACAACCAGATTTCATTGGGCTACATTGGCACATGATAGGGTCAAATGGAAATATTACTGGCGCCTGATCAGGCAAATCGATGAATAACAGGATGTCAAGTGATCAAGTGATCATGAAGAATCCTGGTTTCCTTTGGCACATTCCTAAATCACTCATAAATATAAATAAAGAATATATGCAGGTAATGTGGTCACCCTCAGTATGTCTTGTTTGTTTTTGGTCACATCCTGTGGAGGTTAGGGCTTATACCTTGTGGTACAGAGGGTTACATGACACTGGCCAAATGGAGGCAAGTGCCTTCACCATTGTATTATTTCTCATTTCCTGTCTTCCATTTCCTTTATAAATGGTGAATACTACAGTTACATATACAATGCATCCAGCACACAATTATATTAACTTTAAATATATTTCCTCATTCTTTATCTGATCAGGTGTTTTTTATTTTCAGGGAACCATATCAAACATCCAAGGCTGACATCAAGTACCCTCTAAGTCTTGCTCCAAGCTAAATATTCTCGGTTTGTTAGCATCATGAAGATTCCAGGATTTCAGGTATTTCACCACTGGCAATCTTTCTATGGAGGAATCTAGGTAAAGTGTTAAACACTTTTCCAAAAGAAAAAATTTGGGGATGGGGGAAGATCTTTCACTATACCCTCTTTTATTCCAAGAATGATTTTGTCAAACAACTTTTAAAACTAGGTTGGAATATTCACAGTCCTGCTGGTCATGTCTGCTGCTCTTCCATTGCCGTTGGTGCTCAGCAAGGAACAAAACTTCCAGTATCTTCCTGTTCTGGTTTTTTAAAAACAATTTGCAGTTTTCCCAGTTTATATTACATGTAGTTTCCTTTCCTTCGGGTTCACATTACCCATTTTTTGCATATTAATTCTCTAAGTAAACTAACTTCTTAAAAGTGACTTTATACTCAAGAGAATTAATGTTGCTCATCTAACTTTGGGAATAATTAAATAGAATCTAGCCCTGCTACTATAGAAACATTTAATATCCTCGATTGCTGTATAAATAAGAAGTATTATAATCCAACTTCACTGCTGCTTTACATACAGTTTTTATATATATATGTGTGTGTGTGTGTGTGTGTGTGTGTGTGTGTATTTTATTTGAATGTATAAGTTTGTGCCACAACAGCTCCACAATCTCCTCCAGGAACAGAGAAAAGAAACTGGTCTGCAGAGGCTACACAATATTGATGTTACATCCCACTTCCCCAATCTTCTTTTCATCTTAGTACATATTTCAGCAAAAACAAAAGGTTTTTCTTAGTCCAAGTGCTTGTTACCAGGTACACTGGAAAATTGGTTTTGTTGTTGTTTTCAGTTTTCTCATATTTAGACTGAGCTCAGGTGTTTGTTTTGTGTTTGCTAAAAATGAATACTTTCCCAGCCCTCCTAAGTGGTAAACAAGAGCATGGGCTTATGGCTCAGGATAAGAGCAGCTTCGCAGGTCTGAGGCTTCGAGTTCAAAGCCCCAGAGGTCCACAGGTGGAGTGCTCTCCCTGGCTGTACTGCCATTGTGATCACCTCCTGCCATAATTGTGTGGTGGTCTCTAGCACACCGCAATAAATAGGGTTGTGTATCACACCACAAACAAGTGTCTAACCCTCTATCACTGCAAAAAATTAAAAGTGGGAGGGTAGTCATATGGGGAGCAAAGACAAATAGCCTTCCTCTGAGGTACTGAAGGGTCCGTTGTACCCACTATCTTATTCTTGCTCATTTGAGTTAGTCTAGTGGAGTAGTGATCAAATTCAGGAGATCAATATTACACTGGATGTGTGCAGAATAATAGAGTTCTAGGCATTGGCATGTAACCATTTACAGCCTAGGGCCATTTGGATACTGATACCACTATTCTGGGCTTACAATACACGCAGCAGACAGATTGCCCAAAGAAGATGTATCCATCTTGAAATGTGCCAGGGCCAGATCACTTGATTTAGCTGGCCTGATATAACCAGGTAGCCCCTCTCTTCCCTGCTCTAGATATACAAGTCTGGTATTAGCTTTTGTCTTCTAGACCTGGAATCAGCCTTGCCCTATTTTTATGCTCAACACAGTGATTTGCGAATAGTTTGTATAACTACTATGTGTAATGAGCAAAATATCTATCATTCAATATCATACCTCATCTCAATGTTAGACTTTTATATGTCAACTAGATCATCACTCTTATTATTATGCTCTTCTGAATTTTTTTTTCATTTGCTTTAGGCCCATAGCCAGTAAAACTCAGGGCTGACTTCTGATTCTGCTTAGTGATCACTGCTGGCAGGACTCAGGGGACCAAATGAGATGCCAGGTATGGAATAGGGTCAGATTAGAGCAAAACAAATGCCCTACCCACTGTACAGTCCCTCTGGTAACTGTTTTGTCATTTTTACCTCCTGACTATATTCACATTTTGTCTTTTATACTTTGATTCATCTTTTTCTTCTAATTCAGGGAAAGGTATTAGGGTTTACAATTTACCTTGCCACGGTGACATTCTGTGGAGTTATAGCTGTCCTTTATTATATCCGGGATATGTAAGCCTTTTGCGTACACTGGAGTCTCCTTACAGAGGTTATGTGCATTGTCACTTTGTCTGCCCCCTCAGTCTGCCATTTTGCTTTTATGGGAGCAGCATGAGATAATCCTATTTGTTTAATTTGGTTTTAATTGGCTTTTGGGTAGTACCCAGCATTACTTGGATACTCTCAGCACATTGCTCAGGGGGCATGTGCTGCCAGAAACTGAACTCAGGGCTCCCACAAAGTACATACTTCTGCCTTTTGAGTAACCTTCAAGGTCAGTCACTTGTATCACTTATCTTCCTGTTGTTCATTGGTGTGCTGGAGCGGGCACCAGTAACATCTCCATATGTCCTGTCGCAAGCAAGTGCAGCCCAAGTGCATCTGCTCGTTCCAGGAACACGAAGAACCTCAATCCATTCCGTCAGGTCATGGGAATGAGGTCTATAATTGTTACTGGTTTTTGGCATATCAAATATCAAATACAACAAGGTAGCTTGCCAGGCTCTGCTGTGTAGGTGTTACACTCTCAGTAGTAGACTCTCATCTCGTGCATTTATTGATGAACCTCTATGGGGAGAGATCAGCTTTTCTCTTGGGTGGAGCTCTGAGGAGCTGTGGAGTCTGGATGTTGAAAATGCTGGCCCTCATGGTGTGGGGGTTCCTCTGGCTTCTTGCTAGGCTCACTGGGATGACGGGCTACAGTTAGAACCACCCACCAGAACTCCACAGGTTGCTTTCACGTGGGGCCAAGTGGCACAGCTGTGGGTCTGGAGTGTCTCTCTTTTTAGTGTTGCTGGCTCTGGTGGTTAGGAGCTTGCAGCCACGCCCACCAACATGGAGGTGGAGGAATGGGAGTAGAACCCTGTCCCCGATCAAAGTCTGACCAGTGTGCTCCACCCCCGCATGTGTGAGTAAACCTTTGGAGCTGTGTTGGCCAACCCCTGGCTGAGTCTAACTAAGCTCCCAGGCCAGTAAAGGAATAGCTTTTAAGTACTTGGATTTTAAACTGAGTGCCAGAATTAGGATGGTGGCTATGATACTTACATTATTTTTCTCCTGGCTCAACTATTAAAAAATTAAAACCCTTCATTTTCTCATCTTTAAAATTGTACTGTTATGGCTATTATAAAAATTGAGTGACATAATATGTTAATAATACAAACACAATGTCCAATATTTAAATAAATTGTAATTGCCATTAATATAAATAAGTTTCCACTACCACTTTAAGAAAAAATGGCTTTTACAGAAGGAGAGAGACAGATACAGAATGACTGCATTTATCTGCATAACATAAATATATATGTACATATTATGATACCAATATCCAAGGTCAAGTGAAACATATCAGGAGGTCTTGTCAAAGGTGGAAATTATCACAAACGTGTGGAAGTCAGAGGCTAGGTAAGACAGAAAATGGAACAGTGTGCTAACAATTGTCGAGGGTACTAATGCCAACCTAGAACTGAGCATTAAATAGAGGCAAAAAGATACACATGACAACCCTTTAATGTATGTTCTGTAATCCATAGTCTGGAGGGAAAGGAAAAGAGAAAGAGAGAGAAACGGAAAGAAATAAAGAACCTGCCATGGAGGTGGGCTGGGGAATGGGGGAGGGAACCGGGGACATTGGTGGTGGGAGATGGGCACTGGTGGTGGGATGGGTGCTGGAGCACTGTATGACCAAAACCCAAATATAAACTTTTTAATTGTATATCTTTGTAATTGTAAAAATAAAAAAATTTAAAAAAAGATAAAAAAAAGAAAAAAATGGCTTTTAAAAATGGACTGTATAACTAAACTGCACATTTCCTAAAATGTTATGCTACTTCCTATTATGATTAATTTTATGAGTTTTTAATTTATTTTAGATCTTTGAGTTACTTCTCTCTTCCTAACTATGCCATTCTACTGTCCTCTCATTCTTTTTTTATTATACTACCATGAGCTATACAATTGCACAGATGTTCATAATTGGGTCTCTGTCATACAGTGTTCCAGCACCCATCCCTCCACCAGTGCCCCATTCCCACCATCAATGCACTACATGAATTCTGGTCTGCTATCAAGGTTAAGAAGATTTCTCAGAACGGTAAATATAGAGTTATCATACGACCCATCAATTCCACTTCTTGGCATCAACTCCCTGGACGCAAAACATAAGTTCAAAATGAAATACACGCCATGTAATAAATAAGTCATATGTATGTGTGTATGTATGTATATATGTATGTATGTATGTATGTATGTATATATCACTTGATCACTTGACATCCTGTTATTCGTCGATTTGCTTTGACTAGTGAAACAAGCAAAAGATCAATTTATTTCACTATCTAATGAGATTGACAGAACACTTTCAAGTCAGTTTACATTAGACATGCTCCATTTCTATCACACTGTCACAATGTAAAGAGATAAGGATTCTCCTGTTCATAATTGCTTCTTTCTTATGTTTGCTTGCCCATATAAATTATCACAAAACCTGCCTAGATGTTTGAGAAAAGTCATAAAACATGGTCAGTGTAGGAGATAGTTCACAATAAAAATTTATTAAAAAGGTATTTTTCCATTAAATTGTAACTAATTAGAGGCTTCTTGTTTGTCTTCTTTCCCAGAATTAAGGTCTCTTTTGCTTTCAAAATTTAGTGAACATCATTTATATCACATGTTTACAATGCTGATAAAATTTATGATTTTTATATACACGATTTTACCTCACAACCATCAAAACTGTCCGAAATAAACTCTTTTAACAATGCCATGAGAACCATAGGGAATTTGTTACTGCTTAAACAAGCCTCAATCTGTTAAATCTCTTTAAGTATTTAATAACAGACCATGAGAAATTAACCTAAAACTGAGTTCAAGTTGTGTTTCTTCAAGTCCATTGTGAGCTAATAATATGAACAAATTAATGTTCCTTGTATAAAATGCACTGGTCATTTTCAGAACTATCAAATGATTACATGGCAAACATGTACAGTACATGTACATGATACTTTTTACATACACTTATAATGGCAGAATAAACTGGTATAAAGTGATTATGAATGGAATTGCCTTAACCTGAGTTCAAAACTGTAATTACAGTTTCCATGTCTATTATCTTTTCTTTAATGCCTTTGAAAAACTTAAGTTCTGCTTAGATCTACTTTGTCTATTGCATGTGCATAAGTTTTGACTTCAGCAAATGAGAAAAAATTAAATCATTAAAAATAATTCTCAGAAGAGAGGAAACGGGGCTACCTGCTATTGAGACAGCCTGGGGATGGTGGGAGAGGGTGGGGTACATTGGTGGTGGAAATGGGGCACTGGTGGAGGGATGGGTGCTGGAATACTGTATTACCAAGAACCAATTATGAACACCTTTGTAATTGTATGTCTCACGGTGGTATAATAAAAAATTAAAAAAAAATAATTCTCAGAAAGGTACAAGGTACACAGTATGTTTATTTTGTTTCAGGGACACTGAAAATAGACTAATGAAAATCCAAATATTTCATGCCTTATTTTTTCCAGGACAATGATTGAGGTTGACGTGCAAGAGAAACAACAAAGCAGGCAGGCTCCTTGTCTTGAATGTGCCTGACTGGCTTTGAACCATTACCACATACGGGGTTCTGGAGAGCCCCACCAGGAATGATCCCTTGGTATAGTACCAGGAGTAAATACTGAGCACTGACTGCCAACTGTAACGGAAAAACAAAACATTTTTAAAAAGTTTTATGAAGGTTTTAAAAACGACTTGGGTTGAGAAAGATTGAACAAGTTACAAATTAGGGAATGAAATTGTATACAACTTATTTTCATTTAAATACCTAAATTTCTTTCTCTACCTCCATTTCCTCCCTTCTTTCTTTCTGGTCTAGTGCCTGCCTTCCTTAAGAAACCTAATCTTCTGAAAACTTGTCTGTTCCTCTTATTGGTTAATAAAATGCCAGTCTCTAAAAGAGGTGTGTATTTTCCTCATTTCTTTAAATATCTACAATTAAAGCCATATCAAATTTTATCCATTTTCATTTTCAGTAAGGCTGTAATTTTTTAAATATTCCTAAAGTTTGCAAGAGTAGCATATGTCCGTGAGAAATCATGATGCATCATAACTATTCTAAACTTCCCAGTACTCTCCTGCTGATGCTCATAATTCCTAGCAAAATTAAGGGAAGAAGGAAATTCCCCTGAAGATGAGAATAAATCTTGGGGAACAATCTATACACAAATGGTTAGGGCTTTGGCGCAATTAAGTATAAAATTCTCTATTGGATATCAGAACTACAGCTGTCATTTTGTATTCAAAATACTGACAGCAACCATGGTGGTTCTAAGGGGAAATAAATTATTCATCTTTTGAAGTTTGATCACCACTTGAAGTAATATCCTAAAAATTACTTATATGTACTGAAGGGAAAAAAAAACAAGAGAACGAGGTGGGAACGTTGGATCAATTTTCTTTTTAAAAATTTTATGTTGCTTCCTTTAACTTGAATATTACATATCAAGGGCAATAGTGTATTAATGTGCTAGTGAAACTTCCCTCAAGAATAAGGATTTCTAATATTTTATGACTTACCAATTAAAGTTATTTTTTCTTTTTGTTCCCTGTTACTAATATCTAAGTTCCCTTGATTATGAAGGAAGGGCAATAATACATTTTTATCACTAGCATATTATGAATATTAATTTAGCACATGTAAATAATTTGAACAATATGTAATATAACCACTACTTATTAAAGAGAAACAAAACATATTATTTTTCTAGTCTGAATGTGAAGAGGCTTCAAAAATGTCTAATTTTCTTTTTTTTTCCAGAAATGTTAGATGCATATTTCCCCTCTCCTTATCATTTAATTACTAATTTTATAGGTGTAAAACAAATAAACCCGAGGTGTGTGCGTGATCCCTGCGTCTCCGCGGGACCCAAACTGCCCCAGGGAAGAGCGGAAACTCCATCAACGGGAACCAAGGCTAACTGCCTTGGTTTCACTGCGGAACCTTGGGCGCTGCGCTCCTGGGACCAGCTGAAAATCTCCCCCCCCGCCAGGTGTGTGCGTGATCCCTGCGTCTCCGCGGACCCAAACTGCCCCAGGGAAGAGCGGAAACTCCATCAACGGGAACCAAGGCTAACTGCCTTGGTTTCACCGCGGAACCTTGGGCCCTGCGCTCCGTGAATCATCCCAAAACTCAAAACCGCGGATGCTGGCGTCCGCGCGAACCTTTTACTACCTATCTTGCATGAGGTACCACTGAACCTTGGTTCCTACATCCTTGCTACCCACCCAAACTCCGCAAACAGACCAGACACCTACTAACTGTACTATCCTGTCATCCAAGACCCCACATTTGCAACCTACAATAGTCAAAATGGTAAGGCAACGCAAAGTTCCATCCAGCTCTGTGAGTGAAGTCACTAGTCCAGATGAGCCAAGCAATACCAATGAGTTATATAACCTCTCTGATAAGGAATTTCGGAAAGAAATGTTAAGGAGTCATAAGGAATTCAAAGAAGCAATGGAATGCAAACTCAATAAAATACAAGAGGACATGATAGAAGAAGTGAGGAAAATGCAAATGGAAATGACATATATTAAAAATGAGGTAAATGAAATGAAAAACACAGTGGAAAGCCAGCATAGCAGAATAATAGCTACTGAAGAAAGAATTAGTGATCTCAAGACGCCGCTCCAAAGATTCTCTACACAACACCAGAAGATAGAAAAAAAGACTCACAATTACCGAACAGACAACAAGAGATAATCGGGATGAAGCCAGAAGAAACAACATACGGATCATTGGGGTCCCAGAAGGGCAAGAAGAAAACCCTGATGAAGAAGAAACTGTCAAAGCCATCATTGCTGAGAAGTTCCCGAACTAAAAAACACTTGCCTCAAGATCCAGGAGGCCCGTAGGGATACCTGCTAAAAGAAACCCCAACAAGAATACTCCAAGACACATCTTAATTAAAATGACAAAAACTATAGATAGAGATAGAATACTGAAAGCAGCAAGATCAAAGAAGGAAATCACATACAAAGGAACATCTCTAAGATTTACAGCAGACTTCTCTGATGAAACACTCCGAGCAAGAAAACAATGGTGGGATATTGTGAAAAGGCTGAATGAACTGCAGGCCTCACCAAGAATTCTTTACCCGGCCAGACTCACATTCAGATATGAAGGAAAGATACACAACTTCATGGATAAGCAACAACTCAGGAACTTCATGGACTCAAAACCAACCTTAAAAGAAGGACTGAAGGGTCTACTGTAATACGACCAAACCCATAAGCACAACAAGCTCAAACAGAAAGATGGCACAAAATCCGATGACAATAATCTCTCTCAATGTCAATGGTCTAAATGCACCAATTAAGAGACACAGAGTAACAAAATGGATTAAAAAATTGAACCCAACATTCTGCTGTCTACAAGAAACACATCTGAATAATCAGAACAAACACAGACTCAAAGTCAAAGGTTGGAAGACCATTCTCCATGCAAACAATTCCTCCAAAAAGGCTGGTGTGGCCATATTAGTATCAGATAATATAGACTTCAGGCTGAAAAAGGTTAGAAGGGACAACGAAGGCCATTTCTTATTACTTAAGGGGCATGCACACCAGGAAGAAATTACGCTACTAAACATATATGCACCCAACGAGGGGCCAGCAAAATACATAAAACAACTGCTAAGAGACCTCAAAGAAGACATTAACAGTAGCACAATAATAGTTGGAGACTTCAACACTGCTCTATCAACGATGGATAGATCAACAAGACTGAAACTCACTAAGGAAATATTGGCCCTGAAGGAAGAAATGGAAGAAAGAGAGCTAGTAGATATATACAGGGCTTTTCATGCCAAAAAAGCTGAATACACATTTTTCTCTAGTGCACATGGAACATTCTCCAAGATAGACCACATGCTAAGCCACAAAGCATACCTCAATAAAATTAAAAAGATAGAAATTGTGTCAGCTATCTTTTCAGACCATGATGCACTGAAAATGGAAGTTAACCGTACACAGAAACAGGGAGTCAAACCAAACACCTGGAAACTGAACAGCTCACTCCTGAACAACAAATGGGTCATAGAAGAAATCAAACAGGAAATCCAAAGATTTCTGGAAACAAATGAAAATGAAGACACCAACTATAAGAACTTGTGGGACACGGCAAAAGCCGTGTTAAGAGGGAAATTTATAGCTCTGCAAGCATTCATCAGGAAACAAGAAAGGGCCCACATAAATAACCTGAATACACAGCTGAAGACATTAGAGAAAGACCAACAAAAGGAGCCCAACCCAGGCAGAAAAAAAGGAAATAATAAAACTTAGAGAGGAAATCAATGAGTTGGAAACCAAAAAAACAATCCAAAAGATTAATGAAACCAAGAGCTGGTTTTTTGAAAAAATAAACAAGATTGACAAACCATTGGCAAGACTTGTAAGGACAGGGAAAGAGAGAACCCAAATAAACAGAATCAGAAATAAAAAGGGTGACATCACAACAGAAACCACAGAAATCCAAAAGATCATCAGAGATTACTTTGAGAGCCTGTATGCCGTGAAACATGAGAATCTAGAAGAAATGGATCAATTCCTGAAGTCCTATAACCTCCCACGGCTGAAACAAGAAGACCTCCAATACCTGAATAAGCCTATCACCATTGAGGAAATAGAAACAGTAATTAAAAGACTTCCCAAACACAAAAGCCCAGGTCCAGACGGATTCCCTAGTGAACTCTACCAAACCTTTAAGGAGGACCTACTGCCAGTCCTGTTCAAGCTCTTCCAGGAAATAGAAGAAACAGAAACACTCCCAAACAGCTTCTACGAGGCACATATCACCCTGATACCCAAAGCAGGGAGAGACAACACAAAGAAAGAAAACTACAGACCAATATCCCTGATGAACACGGATGCTAAGATCTTCAACAAAATACTAGCAAACAGAATCCAAAGACTCATCAAGAAGATTATACATCATGACCAAGTAGGATTCATCCCGGTATGCAAGGATGGTTCAACATTCGCAAGTCAATCAACATAATACATCATATCAATAAGAGAAAAAAATAAAAACCATATGATCCTATCAATAGACGCAGAGAAAGCATTTGACAAGATCCAGCACCCGTTCATGATTAAAACCCTCCAGAAAATGGGAATTGAAGGGACTTTCCTCAAGATAGTTACAGCCATCTACCAAAAGCCCACAGCGAGCATCATTCTCAATGGGGAAAAGTTGAAAGCCTTCCCCTGAGATCAGGGACAAGACAAGGTTGCCCACTCTCACCTCTTTTATTCAATATAGTACTGGAAGTACTTGCCATAGCAATCAGAGAAGAAAAGGACATCAAGGGCATCCAGATAGGCAAGGAAGAAGTCAAGCTATCATTATTTGCAGATGACATGATATTATACCTAGAGAACCCTAAACTGTCTACCAAAAAACTCCTAGAAACAATAGACGATATAGTAGAGTGGCAGGATACAAAATCAACACGCAAAAGTCGGTGGCTTTCCTATATACAAATAACGAAAGAGAAGAAAGGGATATTAAGGAAACAATTCCATTCACAATTGTGCCACAGAAAATCAAATACCTAGGAATCAACTTACCCAAGTGTGTAAAGGACCTGTACAAAGAAAACTACAAGACACTGCTCCAAGAGATAAAAGAGGATACAAGGAAATGGAAACACATCCCCTGCTCATGGATGGGGAGAATCAACATTGTCAAAATGGTAATACTCCCTAGAGCTCTATACAGATTCAATGCAGTCCCTATGAGGATACCCATGACATTCTTCAAAGAAATTGACCAAACAATCCTGAAATTTGTATGGAACGATAAACCCCCAAGGATAGCTAAAGCAATCCTCGGGAAAAAGAAGATGGGAGGCATCACCTTACCCAACTTCAAACTGTACTACAAGGCAGTAGTAATTAAAACAGCATGGTATTGGAATAAAAACAGACCCGTGGACCTATGGAATAGAATTGAGTATCCTGACACCCAACCTCAAACACATGATCATTTAATCTTTGATAAAGGTGCAACGAGTCTAAAATGGAGTAAGGAAAGCCTCTTCAATAAGTGGTGTTGGGAAAACTGGGCAGCGACATGTAAAAAAATGAATTTGGACCTGTGTCTAACACCATGCACAAAAATCAGATCAAAGTGGATTAAAGATCTCAATATCAGACTTGAATCCATAAAGTACATTGAAGAAAATATAGGAAAAACCCTCCATGACATTGAAGCTAAAGGCATCTTCAAAGATGAAACATCTCTAACAAAGCAACTAGAAGAAAAGATGAATATATGGGACTACATGAAACTAAAAAGCTTCTGCACCTCAAAAGAAACAGTGACTAAAATACAAAAGCAGTCCAGAGAATGGGAAAGAATATTCACCCAATACTCATCTGATAAGGGGTTAATATCCAGGATATATCAGGCACTGGTAGAACTTTACAAGAAGAAAACAAACAACCCCATCAAAAAATGGGGAGAAGAAATGAACAGAAACTTCAGCAAGGAAGAAATTCGAATGGCCAAAAAACATATGAAAAAATGCTCATCATCACTAATCATCAGAGAGATGCAAATCAAAACAACAATGAGATACCATTTTACACCACAGAGACTGGCACATATTCAAAAGAACAAGAACAACAAGTGCTGGCGTGGGTGTGGGGAAAAGGGGACACTCATCCATTGTTGGTGGGAATGCCGGCTGGTACAGCCTTTCTGGAAAACAATATGGACATTCCTCCAAAGACTAGAAATTGAACTCCCATTTGACCCAGCCATACCACTCCTGGGAATCTACTCTGGGAAACCAAAAATACGCAGCGGAAACACCATCCCTACTTTTATGTTCATAGCAGCATTATTCACAATAGCCAGAATCTGGAAGCAACCCGAGTGCCCGAAAATAGATGACTGGATAAAAAGCTTTGGTACATCTACACAATGGAATACTATGCAGCTGTTAGGAAAAATGAAGTTATAAAATTTGCCTACAAATGGATGGACATGGAGAAGATTATGTTGAGCGAAATTAGCCAGAAGGAGAGAGACAGTTACAGAATGACTGCATTTATCTGCATAACATAAATATATAGGTACATATTATGATACCAATATCCAAGGTCAAGTGAAACATATATCAGGAGGTCTTGTCAAAGGTGGAAATTATCACAAACGTGTGGGAGTCAGAGGCTAGGTAAGACAGAAAATGGAACAGGGTGCTAACAATTGTGAGGGTACTAATGCCAACCTAGAACTGAGCATTAAATAGTGGCAAAAGGATACACATGACAACCCTTTAATGTATGTTCTGTAATCCATAGTCTGGAGAGGAAGGAAAAGAGAAAGATAGAGAAATGGAAAGAAATAAAGAACCTGCCATGGAGGAGGGCTGGGGGGAGGGGGAGGGAACCGGGGACGTTGGTGGTGGGAGATGGGCACTGGTGGCGGGATGGGTGCTGCTACACTGTATGACCAAAACCCAAATATGAACTTTTTAATTGTATATCTTTGTAATTGTAAAAATAAAAAAATTAAAAAAAAAAAAAAACAAATAAACCTAGTTAATAAAAAATTCCCATATTTCTTGGCTGATGGGGTAGGTTTCAGAACTGCTAAAGGATTTAGGAAACTCATCAGTTCAAGCCTGGACCCTGTGTTGGAGATTTTTGACAACAAATTCAGAATATCTACCATATAATACTTCAGATTAAAAAATAACTACATTATAAATGATTATTGAATGACAAGATTTAAAGGAATCGCCTACAAAAACTTGATCAGTCTTGATGAGAAATGAATAAGGATAAAAGCTAAGGAACTTGAGAAAAATAAGTCTTATACTAGGAATGAGAGACAAAAACTTTGACATAGGTGAAATTAGAATAAAATAAAATAGTACAAATCAGTAGGGAAAACTAAGTTGCAAAAATATCCATATACAGAGAAATGATGGAATGGTGTGAGGCTCTTTATGTTCCTGGAGCGCCCAGATGCCCGTGGGCTATCTTGCATGTGACAGGGCATATTGAGATGTTACTGGTGCCCCCTTGAGCAAATCGATGATATACGGGAAGACAAGTGATATACAAATGAAGCCAGAGAAAACATTCAATTGCTGCCTAAAAATACTACCTCCCAATGAATATGTTTACTGTACAATTTATTCTTGCTAAAGTTTTTATTGTTCAAATTCATCCATAGAAGACAATATCAATTTTATTATATGTAGCTATTTAGCAAATCAACCCCTGGCCAGATTACAATTTCAACTTGTTTCTGGTTCTAGAAGCAGACTGTAAAACAAGCAAGAAGGTTAAAGAGAGAGATTAATAGCAAAGGTTTTGCTGCAAACATTTTGAAATTGAATGTGTGACATGCTTATATTTCTCATGTGTTATCTAAAGAGGCTAAATCATCTTGTGTTGAATGGGAACATATGCAGTTTTTCATCTCCATATCTCTGACTGTGAAGATGATATGACTGCTGTAGATGCAACGGCGGATTGTTCTATGATATAACTGTTTTAGAGGCAACTGTTGGTTGTCAGTGAATGACTAAAGTCACTTCCCTTTGGGACCAATCACATGTAAGTCACCACAGATGCAAGGACTAAGGTAAAAGAAAATGTAAAATATAATCTCTCCCTTTAATATGACAAATTTCTAGATATTTTATAATTTGTTTTTGTTGCTTAAATTTATTTTATTTGTCACATATTTAGTTTTTCATTAAAATTCAATGAAAATGTGATTAGCAAGATATGGATTTATATATGCATATCTATACACATGTGTATATTTATACATACATATATACATTTTTCTTCAGTTAACAGCTTAATACTATAGGAGCAAAACAGGTTAATGAATTAAATCTGTTTATAATCAAATAAAACTGCTTGTCTTACTGGCTACCATACAATCTGATTGTAAAGCACTGGTGCTCATGGATATATAAAACTGTGTTATGATATACCCATCCCTGTCTATGTTAAAAATGTGTGTTTCATTGTTAAAATCTTGAACTGAAAATGGAAAACATATTCACTCACTTTGAATTTTATTATTATTATTATTATTATTATTATTATTATTATTATTATTATTTTGCTTTTTGGGTCACACCTGGCGATGCTCAGAGGCTACTTCTGGCTCTGCACTAAGGAATTACATAGGGAACCATATGGGATGCCGGGGATAGAACCGGGTCAGTTGCTTGCAAGGCAAAATGCCCTATCCACTGTGCTATCTCTCCGGCCCCTCACTTTCAATTTTAGAGATGAAACATGAGAATTATAAGATAGGAAAATATGTCCAAACTCATGTAGCTAGGAAATTTAAGAAAGAACATTGACATAAAGAAGCAAAAGCCTAAAATTTATATAGAGAAATGTGTTTTAAAAAGAGTGTCCTGAGGGTCAAGGAATGACTTAGTAGCCAAAATCTCCCACTGTCAGGTGTGAGATTATAAATTCATTTTAGGATGGCTCCCGTGTTAACTAAGCACAATTCCAGCAGCTCTGCTTTCTGGGACTTCTGGTGCTGCCTCAGAGCATGCAGACCATAAGTATGCAGCCAGCTGTGTGTGAGCACCACGACTAAAGTATACAATTTCCTCCTCTCCTGTTAACTTCATGACCAAATATGCAAGCACCACTATCAAGCTTGTGCAACTCCCAGTCATTGCAACAATAGTAACAAAGAAAAGAGAAAGGGGGAAAAAAGCACACACACATCATTATTAAAAAATAAATGAAATACCACGTTCACAGTTTCAATAATAACTTATTCTATAAAATTATCACATGGGTGAGCTTTTTCAAAGCATGTCACAGAGAGATCACAAAATCTTTCATTGCCTTAATAAACACTTTTGCTGAGCTAGGAATTGAGTTTCAGAGACAACAAAGATAGAGGTCTCATTCTCAACAAGAAGTCAGAAGAAATAAGATTAACAAATGATGGACTGGTAATAAGAGTTTTGCACAATGAAAACTACTTTTATTTTTCACATGCTTAAAGCATTTTTCTTTTATCCATTTTTAATTAAATAGAGAATAAAGGAGAGGGAATGAAATATTAAACCCTGTCTTCTGCTAAAGAGCTTATGAAACTTTTCAAATCTATACATTAATTATAAATACAGTTGTAAGTTAAAGGAAGTTTAAAAGACCTTTAAGCTATTTGCTATTTAGCCTTTAACGAACTGGTTCCTAAAACTACTAGTGTCATGAAATCAGCCAGCATTTTCATATTTATACCATAGAGATTATCAAATGGTAAATGGAGAGAACAGTGAATATAAATAACTAGGAAACAGAGCCAATCATATTTGAAATGATGAATGTATACTAAAGTAGATCTTAAACTACTATTGAAGAAGAAACTGAATGATAAGAGAACTTTTATTATTTGGCTGACATTAATTCTAGTAGAATAAAGTTTTGTCTTGAAACAATGCATAAGGTTGCATTTTTTTTCCTTGAAGATGCAGGGGAAGGTCATTCCATTTTATGATTATTTTAAAATATCACTTTATTTAAATTTTGCTTTCAATTCCATCCATTTTCATTTATGGTATTTTAAATATATTATTAAGTAATACATTTAGAATGGTATTGATATTTATGGTCTCAGTGTACAAAATGTTCTTACCACCACCAAAGTATCCAAGATCCCTCACACATGTCCCTAAGTCACTTACGATGACCTACTCCCTGCCTTCCATGCTGCTATCAGTTGTACTCCTGAATGCAGGATTTGTTGTCCACTGATGTTGCCTATATCCTGGATTTGTTTCCCTGGCTACCATCCTCCAGCTCCTATTTTCTCTCAGCATTATTTCCCTCATAATGAAAATAGTTGGGTTTACCTCTTCAATCACCACCCACTCTGTCAAGGGAATTTGGAGACTAGAGAGGCAGGTGTTTTGAGGAATGTTGGTAGATGAAATATAAAAATGAAAGTATAAAATTAAACAAGTAAACAATAAACAGGACCATAGACAATTAAAGGAAGGATACAAAGGAATGATTATCACCAGCAGTAATTGTTCCCCAAATACTTTATAAAGGTGAGTAGAAAATAATTGTGTTGAACCTGCCTGACAGTGATTTCTTGTGCAATTAGAACCTCTGATTCTAAAGTACTTATTATACCCGATAGTGGTTGAAACTTTTATACTTAATTTTTACCCTAAATATAACAAAAATACCTGTAGGCATCAATTTTCAGCTGAATAATACTGTTTCACTAGTTAGAAATTCTTATGATTCAAATACAAATAGTTCAACAGATTGTATTTAATGTGTGTCTTTTATGATACAAGCAACTGCATTTAAATGTGCAAAAACTCTTCTCTGCATGATTTGCATTCTTATATCTCATTATACAGTTTTCTACTTGAATTTCCATCTGGCCCCTAATATCTTTTTGTCTTTATTATTGTTTTAATGAGATAATCTTGCTTTTACATACCTTGATTTCACTATTTGGCAAAAGTAATGTACTCTGATTTCACTCCCATTAATACCATGGTCTTAACTTCAGTTTTAATGCAATTATACATAAGCTATTCCTAAACTAGGACAAAAAGAAGTAATCTATTTTAAAAAGTAAAATGTAAGTAAAGGTGCATCCTTTATTTTTTAAGCAAAAAAAAGATATATTCCAGATAGATTACAATTCAAGTTTATTACAAAGAAATTACAATCCATATCTGAAGCCTTATATCCTGAGAAACAAATTTTACAATAGGTTTGTGTTGCCAATGAAATCCTTACTTAAACTTATTTAAACTACAACGACCACCAGAAATGAGAAGCACTTCTGATTTGTTTAGAATAGAATAAAATGACAGTATACAGTAAATGTCTAGATATATATTTAATTGCATACTTAATTATTTAAATTAATGAGCTTACACTATTGAGCATATGCCAGATAGTCTCCTAAGTGTTTTAAAATATTATTTCATCCTATATGCCACATAAACTACTTGGGCCATAATGGAGAATATGCTTTGAAAACAAGTTTAGTGAAGTTTCTCAGTATGACTATATTTTAAGGATATCAGTGATAACAATAACTGCTATTCATTGAGTGACTGCTAAGCATATGTGTTAATTCACCCTCACTTCAGCTGTTTTGATGGGGAATTGTTTTTTTTCTTTTTTGGGTCACACCCGGAGATGCTCAAGGGTTACTCCTGGCTCTACACTGAGGAATTACTCCTGGCGGTGCTCAGGGGACCATATGGGATGCCGGGGATTGAACCGGGTCGGCTGTGTGCAAGGCAAATGCCCTACCCACTGGACTATTGCTCTGGCCCATTTATGGGGATTGTTAACTGTATTTCTTTAGTTAATATTTAAACTATAAGGCTCATAAATAGTAATTACCCAAGTCAGAATAAAAACTCAGGTGAATGTCTGTAAAGCAAGTACATACACCTTTACTCTATTCTTCTTCTTCTCTCCCCTCCTTTTTGCCTTTTCTCCTTTTTTGTTTTTGGGTCATAGCATACTCAAAACAAGTACTTACTTCTAAGTCTGGAATCAACTCCTGGCAGAACTCAGTGTAACATGTATAGTGTCAGGGTTAGAACCCTGATTCGAAAAGAACTTTACAAGACATTGTGTCACATTTTATGAAGCTACCAGTTCACATTCCTCAATATTAAATATCTTTGCATTTAATTTCCTTCTCTCTCTCCTTACAGTTAGTATACAAGGTGGTCTCTCATCACAACCCATTTGTTCATTTTACAAAATATGTAATTTTCCTGGGGCTGGAGCAATAGTACAGTGAGAAGGGCGTTTGCTTTGCACACGGCTCACCCAGGTTCGATCGCTGGCATCATATATGGTACCCCAAGAACTACCAGGAGTAATTACTGAGTGCAAATCCAGAAGTAACCCCTGAACATTGCTGGGTGTGACCCCAAAGGCCAAAAATAAATTTAACTTTCCCTCTTCTGATATAATCACACCAACAACTGGTCAAAATTAGAAATTAAATTCAATCAAGTTACTACCCTCTTTAAAACTCCAAGAGGATCAGAAAGATAATACAGTGGATAGATCACTTGCTCTGAACACTGTTGACTTGAGTTGTGGTTTCCCTGGCACCGCATAAGATCCCCAGAGCCCCTCCAGGCATGATCACTGAGTATAGAATTAGGAGAAAGCCTAAGAACCTGAGCACTGTGCAGTGTGACCCCTTGAAAAAAAATACATCCTTCTAAGTCCCTTATTGTTTTCATATTTAAATCTTCCACATTATCTATGACAGTTTCTGATTAATGTGGACTTACAGGGAAGTCTAATCACAATATTCCTACACTCCACACTGTATCTCAAGCTTCCCCTTCTCTCCATGTTCCATATATACTACATTTCAACAAAGAAATTCCTTACTATGTTACTTTCAGTCATCTTTTATTTGCTTCTTCTCTTCTCTTGTATTTTCTTTTTCTCTTCTTTTCTTTTACCACACCCAGCAGTGCTCAGAGTTTTCTCCTGGCTTTGCACTCAGAAATTACTCCTGGTAGGCTCAGAGGACACTATGAGGCGCTGGAGATTGAATCCGAGTTTGATGCAATCAAGGCAAAACTCCCTACCTATTGTACTGTTACTCCAGCCCCAGCAACCGTCTTTTACTGGCTAGCATATACTGTATCTCCTTCACAAACTCCTGCATTCCCTGCTATTCTATTTGTACTAGGTATGTCAACCCAGGGATGTCATCTCAGATATTGCTGGATGCAGTCAGCTGTTTTCCAATTAAAGAATTCTAATGTTTTCTTCATGTCTGTGACCACCACTTGAGTTCACATTTATTTTCCAACTAAAGCAACAAAACAAGCCAGAACACACAGTACAAATTACACTTACTATTCCAGAACTCAATGAGTTTTATGTTCTCCCAAGTGTTAAGGTAAAAATAAACTCAGTAAAAGATGGATATCTAGCAAAATTTGTATATATTTACACTTTAACTGCTTCTCCTATTCTCCTATTACTCATCTTTTGGTGCTGTTCTCAGCAATATTTCCTGATGTCTTCCAGGTTTGGCTCCTGGCTTTTGGATATGACCTTTTAATATTGACTATCTGCCCTATTCTCAGTATAGAGGATTACAGATTAAATACCCTGATCACTTATTACTTCCTAGTATTGACCCAGAACCACAGGTATTCACTGATGTCAATTGTACATACACCCAAATGAAAAGATAACTCTCCTGTTATAGAACTAATCTAGAAATCAATAAGAATTCAGACAGATCTTTCTCAGCTATTAACATACACAGTAGAGTGAATTTACACTTGAACACACAGGGAATATTTTAAAAGTAGCTCATATTGAACAGCCATTGCTAATAAAATGATTATTAACTAATTAGTACTCATTACTTTATCATAAGTACATGTTCTATTTTAATTCTCAGAGGTAATAAGGTCTCATACACTTTATAAAGGGGAAAATGAAAACCCAGAAAAGTTACTAACACAAATTCCCACAAAAACTGGATTCTAGCAGATGTTTAATTTATGCTTGTCCCACACAGTCCCTTTTAATGTAAGTACTCTGTGGGGGCTCCAGATTCTTGAAGCAGTGAGCATAGGAGCCTGTGTTTCAGGAGGAATAAGTAACCAATACTAAATGAAACTTACTGCACCCCTCCCCATCAGCAAATGTGGACTCTTGGCACGTTCATAGAGAAATGAATTGCGATATAACATGCAGGAGAAACATGATCTCTGGGTGAATGTGGAGCTTCCACTGTTTGTAATTAGCTATGGAAATGCCAGCCAAGTACCTCCAGGGTAAGAAGACCAGAGTTTATGGATGAACCATTGTGTTGAGAGGGAGATAGGGATTGGGAGCAAGAATAAAATTTATTCAACAGAGGAAAATGCTCATAATGACAGAATATTGCTGCCTATAGGATAATTAGCAGTGACACTTGGCACAAAAATATATGCAACTCTTCATTTGTGGGATATAAATATATACCAGTGTTATAATTGTTGGAAATGGTAATGCCAGACTAGAACTGAGCATTGAATGTAGGCAAAGGAAATGCATAAGCCTAAATGTGTGTATGGCAAGTCACAATGTAAGAGAGAGAGAGTGAGAGAGAGAGAGAGATTGAAAGAGAGAGAGAGAGAGAGAGAGACAGAGAGGAAAGTACCTGCTATAGAGGCAGGCTGTGGGATAGGGGAGGACATACGGGGACGTTGATGTTGGGAAATGTGCACTGGCAGAGGGATGGGTGCTGTAACAATGTATGACTGAATTCCAATCATGAACAGCTTTGTAAATGTCTATCTTATGGTGGTATAGTAAAGAAATATGATAGGAAAAATATATATGCAACTCTTGAAAGTGAAAAAGAACAAAAACTCTAGAATCATGTCCAAAGAATCATGTCCATGATTCTCTAATTTCAAAACTTCAGTCATGCTATACAAAATTGATGACTATTTTAAAAGAACCTGGATATAAGCCTGGAAACTAAATCAAAATATAGTGCTGTCACTATCTTTTGTATTTACATCATAACTTAAAAAATTAATCAATGGCTGTTGACAGGTAAGCTCAGAGGTTATAATCAATTCAGCACTTGAAATTCTACCAGAATCTTGGTAAACTCTTCCTATATAATCAAATTGTGGTGGTAATTGTAAGAAACATGTACAAGACTTTGCAGTAGACAAAACACCACATTTTCTCATCACCTCCAGTGGTACAAAGCTCACAGGAAATAACTCTGCCAAAATTTCATTATATTGAAGGTTAGCTATTTGATCAGTTTCAGTCAGCTCAGGAAAGTTATTGACAATTGTATATTAGTACTGAGGATACTCTGAATGAGTCTCTACCTTGGAGAGGTATTAGAGCATGCAAATAGCAATAATAATAAATAACATTAGAAATGAAAACAAATTATAGTGGTTTCAGAGAAAAATGATAGGTATTATTTGAAAAGGGGATGACTTTCTTTTTTTTTTAAGTATTTTATTATACCACCGTGAGATATACAAATAAAAAAGATATACAATTAAAAAGTTCATGTTTGGGTTTTGTTATACAGTGTTTCAGCACCCGGTCCCTCCACCAGTGCCCATCTCCCACCAACAACATCCCCGGTTCCCTCCCGCTTCCCCAGCCCTGCTCCATGGCAGGTTCTTTATTTCTTTGCCTTTCTCTCTCTTTCTCTTTTCCTTCCCTTCCAGACTATGGATTACAGAACATACATTAAAAAGGTTGTCCTGTGAATCCTTTTGCCTCTATTTAATGCTCAGTTCTAGGTTGGCATTAGTACCCTCGACTATTATTAGCACCCTGTTCCATTTTCTGTCTTTCCTAAACTCTGACTCCCACACGTTTGTGATAATTTCCACCTTTGACAAGACCTCCCGATATATGCTTCACTTGACCTTGGATATTGGTATCATAATATGTACATATATATTTATGCCATGCAAATAAATGCAGTCATTCTGTATCTGTCTCTCTCCTTCTGGCTAATTTCACTCAACATAATCTTCTCCATGTCCATCCATTTATAGGCAAATTTTATAACTTCATTTTTCCTAACAGCTGCATAGTATTCCATTGTGTAGATGTACCAAAGCTTCTTTATCCAGTCATCGATTTTCGGGCACTCTGGTTGCTTCCAGATTCTGGCTATTGTGAATAATGCTGCTATGAACATAAAAGTAGGGATGGTGTTTCCGCTGTGTATTTTTGGTTTCCAAGAGTAGATTCCCAGGAGTGGTATGACTGGGTCAAATGGGAGTTCAATTTCTAGTCTTTGGAGGGAAAAGGGGATGACTTTCTAATGTCTTATTTACTTCACCAATAAAAATTGGTTCTTAAATGGAATGGGTGGATAATATCTCTTTTATAATATACTTCTGCTCTAAAATTTTGTCATATTTTATATTCACTACATTTCTATCATCTTATTCTTTCCCCCACCTCCCCGCATAGCCACATTTTCTGATATGACCCTTGGAAATGATGAACGGAAAAATGCCCACTATCAAGAACTGATATGGAGTTTTTATTATTCAGTTCTTAGATTCTCAACTTTCCCCCTACCTAAATGTTTTGTAGAATATTATTGCCTTTAAATATCTTCTCCAAGACGAGTTCAAAAAGGAGTTGGAATAACAATCAGACAGATTAAGTTATTAAAAGTCTTGTGGATGTTGGATGGAAGAAAGGGTCAGCATTTAAAGAAGCACGCTTTTCATATCAGAAAACACTTCTTAATTACCTGCAGTAATCGAGAGCAGTGGTGTGTATAATCCAAAATGGTGGCTAATCCAAACACCATTTCTATTTGACTTTGAAATGCATTTTTGAACTTACATTTGAATAAATATGGAAGCAAGGACTTGAAGTCTCCTAAGCTTTCTATCTCTCCCTATACACACTAGTCTTTAGAGAGACTAGGCAATTGAATGTTTGAGTTTAAGAACTTTCATCACAGAATTGTAAGTCAAATTAGAGTTAGAAGAATCAGAAATGGTGCCAATGTCAGCCAAAATAGCTAAGCAGAACATTCTCCCCCAAGAAATTTGAGTAAAGATTTATGCTAGGTTAGAGTGTGGCTAAGTATTGATGCATTCTATACATTTACCTATAAACCAAGCTTAAACTTTCAGTGAATTGTTTCAGTTGGGAAGGTTGCACATCCTTTCCAGCTGACAGGAAGATGATGAGCTAAAGTTGCTGTAAGTGTCTGACTCCCCACTGAATGCCAGCCTGGCACTCAGAGGAAGTCACAGCAGGGTGTCTTCAGAAGCTATTTTCAAACAAATTTAGACTTGTCTTATACGTGATGAGAGCTATTTATAAGGATTGTATAACAAATAGCTTATAATAGACACCTCTGTCAATTGCATTTATAATGGAAAGATCTCATACATAGTTGATTTTCCAGTGCAAGCTAAGGCTGCAATAACTTCCCATTTTATCAGCCATGATAACTGGGGAAGGATGGTAGGTGAGAAATCTTATTGCCTTTATTGCATTGAAGTTTGCATTAAAGCTTTAATAGAAATTTGAGTTTTCATTAAGATATACAACCTATGAAAAGGAGTACAATTGATTTGGTAGGAGGAAGACCGGAACCTAGGAATTCATGTTGAATGACACAATCTGTATTCAGAAATGGAGACTATTGAAGATGAGGAGATGTGAAGATGGAGCAGAAACTGAGATCTTTAACAACTTTGACTGTGATCTTTCTAAATGATAAATACAAGAAATTTAAAGAACTTTTTAAAAAGCAGAAGGAAATGTATAGAAAGCAAAAATTGAAAGAAATTCTGATTTTCACATCACTAATGAAAATAGTAAAATTAAATAAATTATAAAGCAAAATAAATTATTAGTATGATTGTTTTAAAACCTGTGATCACAGGAAGATGGGTCAGTAAAAAGAAATGCAAATTAGACCATATCCCCAGGGCAGGAGAAATTAACATGAAGTAATTATGCAGGTAAAGGGAGATTTTATCATTGCAACAAAGACAGGAGTTGACAGAGAAAAAAAAGGAAGACATTAGATTAGGACAGAAATAATTTTAAAAAAAAAAAGCTTTTTGGGCACTTTTTCCTAAAAAATTTTAGCAAAATTTAAAATGCGCAACTATGGAGTCAGAGTGATATTATGAGAAAGGCATTTGCTTTGCATGCAGCCAAACCAAGTTTGATCCCCAGCATCCCACATGGTTCCCAAAGCACTGCCAGGAGTAATTCCTGAGTGCAGAGTTAGGAGTAACCCCTGAGCATCGCAGGGTATGACCCAAAAAGAAAAAAAAATATATGTGCAACTATTTTCATATCTTTGGTTTTCATATATTAAATATTTTTTGTCTTTCAATAATAGCCTTTCCCCCTTAGACTACCTAAAAAGGTGAAATGTGTTTAGCAATTACTATGGTATGGAAATATGAAACCTTGAATTTTGTTTTCTACTTAATTCCCATTTATAATGTTATCTTGTGATATGGTTATTCCTTTGAGCTAAAGTGCTGCTTCCTTCATTGACTAATTTTCTATAAATTTTTTCTTTGTATTTATTATGTATAGACCTTAAACTTGGTATAAAACTTGAGAACATAAATAGTTTGGGTCTATCTTCTTGGTGCAGTCTCTAGCCTTGTGCCTCAGAGAGATGGAAATGCAAGCATGTCAATAAACAGAATAGAGGGGAACCTGAGTGTTAGAACAGCAGGTGAGGTATTTGGCACACTGACCAAGGATCTGCAAGGTTCAGACCAATGTGGCAGATCAAGGTTCAATCCTTGACCAACATATAATCCCCAACAGTGCCCAGGAGGGAATCATAGACCCAGGAATAAGCCTAGTCTATGTGCACCACAGGTATAGCCCTAAAATCAAAAGAAAAATAAAATTTGACATTAACATTTGATTACAATTTATAAAACAGGAGACAAAAAATAAAAAATAGTACTAATTTCTTGATATTTATATTTACCAATTAACAATATTACAGAATCTATGTCTCAAAAGATATTTGTCACTATTTCTCACCAGAGGAACACTAGGTTTAAAATAAAAGTCTTTCTGAATTCTCTATGTCAGACATATAAAAACAAATAAAAGCTAATTGAAATAAAAACTAAATTATATATTCTACAATAGAAAATCTCCTCAGAGTCATCATAAATATTTTGTTCATTCTAATATTACAGAGAACCAATATTTAGATCCTTTCACCATTCATATGTTTTGCAGTGTAGTGACAGATCACAGGGCCACAGCCATGCAGCAGTCCACACACCCACTGAGTCACACCTACTGCTTTTATCTCATATATTCTCCACCAATTTTCTAAGTTTTATTCTTGGAAACCATCCTTCATAAAAAATAACCCAAATAAAGGATAAAAAAACAAGTATAGATGTTATAGTTTATATTCTAGCGGGCTTATCATTTTCTGACATTTCATCCAAGCTTTGGTGAGCAAACAATGTTATTGCCATAATCTTCACCTTTGTTTCACAGAGAAAAGTTTCACATGTGCTAACAGAGCATAGTTGTATGAAACGTGTGGTGATTTGGGAAGGTGGCAGACAGAGAAGGAAACAACAATAAAAGAATATTTTTGTGCAAATATGCATCTGTATAATGTCTATCTGCATGCATGAAAACATGATTTTCTAGACACAGGCAGAAGAGAAACAAAACGAAGATGATGCACAAAAACATATGTTCAGTCAGCAATTTTAGGGGATAAGAACATTTTAATAGTTAATTCTGCTTTTCTTTATAAGCATTTTTCGCCTTTCGGTTTGTTTTCTTTAGTAAAGTCACAGTGAGGACTGTGCTGAGGCTCCAGTTATCTAAGCTGCATGGTGCATGCCCAGACAGCAATAAAATGGTTTCTCTGGCAACAGGAATTATGTGAAATCTCTGTGTGCCCTCCCCACCCTCCTTCTGATTTCTGTTCACTTAAGCTGTTCACATATAGGCAACAATGAGGCATTGGAACTCTAATGAGCAATTCAAATTTATTGAGCGAACTCATGGAGGCGGGCACCGTGAGCTTCCCATTTCCTGTGTACCAAAGAGCAGGGCACATTTGTTGTATGTTATCTGTGTTATTCAAGAACCATGCACTGTCAGCACACAGCCTAGCAAAATCACAAATATCTGAAATGATGAAGCATATATATAGACATTATTTCCTCCAAGCTGCGAGTGAAATATAAAGATTTTCAGGTGCTAAATACTCTTAGAATTTTCTAAAGATGCTGAAGCAAGGAGATCACAATGATTTAAAACACTCTCACATATTTGTCTGGAACCCAAGAGAGAAGAGCAAGAGCATTGATTAAATTGCTTCAAATATCAGCTTTTTATTCCTAGCAAATCATATTGTCCCTCCATGCTTAAAGCTCTTTGATGTTGAATTTAGATTGTGCTAATTTTTTTTCTTATAACAATTCATGATTCAATCTCTACATGCTAAATTTTTATCTGTAGCCTTTGTTTAAAGGAGGATATTGTATTTAGTAATGGGGCTAAGGCTGATATCCACTAAGAGAGTTTAATCAAAAGGGGATTGATTTGCTTGGAGGAACAAGACTGAGAAGCAAATTAGCCCAGTTCTTTAAGCATTGGCAGAAATCAGGAGGGGGAGTTTATTTCTGTTCAGCTCCAATGAGAATAAGAGGAAAAGTACATTCATTGACATAAACAGAAAATATTGTGACTATGGACTGATTGCCTGTACAGGTTTCTAAAATCATTATCTTGAAAGTTTGTTTGGGAAAATATGTGTTTATTTTTATCTGTCTAGTATATCTTATAACCACTTGCTGGGAAGGAGGTAGATTTTCTTAGTTTTATCATAATGTATTTAACTTGTTCAAATTAAAAATATTCTGCCACAAAAAAGCAATACCTCAGTGTGAAACACCTTAACATCAATCCATATAATATATTTAAATATGTCGATAAAATAATCTGAAATATTTCAGATTCCATTTAAAATGCTAAGAAAATACAGATTGACTAACTTAATGATGCAAATGTAATGATTATTGGATGAAAAGCAAAAGAAGAAAAGAGGATGCACACTGCAGAAGACAAAGATGTATGTGTAATAGCCACAGTATAAGCAGTTAGTTATGTTATAGTCAATCTGAGATAATAAGGATTAATGACCATTCTTGTCTTAGATAAGAAGATAATAAAAATCTTAAATAAATGTTCTTTAAGAGTATAAAGTCAAAATTTGGAGACTAAGCACAAAATTTAAAAGCCTATTAAAGCCATAACATTTGGAATTTTAAATTCTGTCAGAGACATTTCAGGAAACAAACATCTTGAATCAGAATTTTATTCTACTTGGAAAACAGAGACTCAACACTCTTAGATAAAAACAAATTGTCCTTATCTGCTAAAACAAGTAATCTGACACCAGGAATTTGTATATTCCTGTCTATTTCTGTATTTAGCCACTGCTTGCTTCTGTAAAGGAAAAAATATTGTTCCTCTGATTCTGACTGTGGTGCTCTGCAAGTAGCGACACAAACATTTTCAAATAACTTCAGAACCCTGATCTGGAGTCTGTCCTATAGATATACCTTTCAAATGTGAGTGAGCTTTGCTTTGAATTATTTTCTTCATTTTATTATTTAAATCTCACCTGTCCTTGTTCCATAATGAATTGAGGCAGTTTACAGTTAGTGTGTTCAGAATAACTCCTGTGGGTTCCGGGCCCAAAGAGAAAAAATTGTGTAAAAACAGGAAAACCTTTACGGAAGACTCTCTTGGTAGAATAGAAAAGTCTGAGAATATGTTTTAGTAAGAAAGAAAGCAAAAAAAAGACAAAAATTCTAAATTAAAATTAATAAAAATTTAGTGAGTGGTGGGGGTAAAAAAAAAAACCTCAAGCAAGATTGTTAGTCTTTTAAAAAATTAGAAAGGACCCTTGGATAGGTAATATTATAAGCAGGAAGAGTTCGCTACTCTTTTTACTACAGTAAAAGTGATATATTTACATTGCTGAGAAGCTTATTTTATGTAACTCTGAATATGATCTATACATAAAGACTCACTTCCCTTAGTTGAAGCAAAGAACAGAAAGCAAAAATATTTTAAATGTAAACGCCTGCAAAGACGGGTTGGAGAGATAGTACAGCAGGTAATGCATTCGCCTTTGCATGCTTCCAATTCGATTTTGATCCCAGGCACACCATCTGTTCTCCTGGTCCACAGGAATAATCACTGAGAGCAGATCCTGGAGTAGACCCTCAGCACTTCCAAGTTTAACTCCAAAACAACAACAACAAAATTGTAGAGAAAAGTTTTCAGAGACTAAGTTAACTCTAAGGATGCCAGACTACTTGAGAGAAATCATAAACTTTTCATGAGAAACAGAACTTAAGGTTAAGTGATTTTATAACAACATATGGGTTATAGCACAGCACACAGATGAGATTATATGGTTAGATATAATTTTTAAAATTAGACCATGAAAGAAGATAAAAGCATATATATTAACGGACTGCATGTATTTGAATAATGTGAGACCAGTGGACAGTATTTAGGAATTTATTAGGGTGAAGTTTGGTCACATTTCCTTAATCTTTTAATTTTGTGCTTTACTGAAGCTTTTCACATAGTGGTTCTTCATGATTTTGAGAATGAAAACTGAGTTCCATATGTTTACTTCTTTCATGTAAGATAAGAGCAATAGTGAAGTTTGGGGCATGTGGTGCACTTCTTTGTTTTCATGGGTTGTACATATATGAAATTAAATTTCCATCTGATAATTTCCAGGAAGTGTCTCAGCTAGGATTCTGAAGGGTAGAGAGGAAATTTGTTTTCCTCACAGTAATAATAAATACAGTAATAGTTTGAACTCTAAACTAGTTTTCTATTATTGACTTGTTTTTCCATAGTGAATGATCCCAAGATAACTATATAACAATTAATCTTCTATAAAGAGTCATTCTAGCCCATTCTTCAGTTCCCTCTTCCATACACCACTTTCTTTATTTAGTTTGACAACAGTGAAATTTCTTGCTCATTTACATCATTAGTTTAATTCCTATCAGAGCAACAGTTAATCGTGCTTGTTAATAAACAGAAGAACAATGGAACCTGGATTCCTGCTCAAGCAAGTCCGTATTTGATATGATGGATCCCTGGTGAATATTAATTCAGATCCACTGATCCACCGGGCTCACAAGAAGAAAGCCCACGGAGCATTCCCAGTGTGGGGCTTGATTGTATTTTCAACATATTCTGTCACATCAATTAGAAGAACGTAATTATTTGCCATTTTTTGGGTCCTTACATACCCAATATGGGCCTGTGACACAACCCAGGAATGCTGTTTCTATGCCACTGTTCTTTCATAGACTGAGTTTATATCACAATTTGGAAAACTGTAGACCAACAATTTAAGAAATGCTGAATCTGTGTAGAAACACTGTATTTTCTTTTCTCTCTCTATGCATGTGAATGTGTATGTGTGAGTGTTAACTGGATTGAATCCAGGTCCTCAAACATAGAATGCATGTGCTTAAGTTCTGATCTTCAGTCAAGAAGCACAACTTTCATGAGAAAATAGAATGAATGTCTTTATTTCCATGAAAAAATATTTCTGCTACTAGTTATCTAATAGTTTCCTGCAAATCCTTTCTGTGACCAATTGATAAGAAAATGTTTAAGTCAAAGGAAAGATTATTTTAAATCCAAAAGTCTAACACATACTGGTTCAATGAGTTCTAATGTATTAGATGCTAGAAATTGTGTAATCTCTTGATACTTAAATAAAATAATATCTATTCTTTTTCCTAGTACAGTCACTGTACATTTCACACTGCTTTTATCATGTTTGGAAGAAAAACTTGAAAGAAAAATAAACTAAACATTGATATTCATATAACAAAACATTGGGTTGGTAGGCTTATATGATCAAGCCGCCTAAAGATTTATAAAGTCATGTTGTCAATAGTATCTATTATGAAAAAGGAAGTATAGAAAACATTGAATTAAAATCGCTTAAATATGTTTATCATAACATACTTCAGTTCATGGAATTTTGCACGAAAAAAATAAACAATGCATGGCACTCCTGTTCTTTACTTTCAAAGACAAAGGTTGTGCCAAGGGTATAGAGTCATACTGCTGCTAATAATAGCTCTCTATGCATTAAACTTGTCTCTCCAAAGCAGGTGTTTGACATGTGAGGGGTCTAACTGCAGTACTATTGATAATTCTATTACAGGGACTTGCTCTCCCCAGACACCTTCCTTGTGAAGAGAATTTAATTTGAACTATCTTTTCTAGACAATAAACCTTTGAGGTTATCAAAAAATATTTTGAGAGTTAAAAATAAGCAATAAGAAACTCTAGATTAAAGTATATACTAGATTTTACATGTATATTGTTTCAGTTGTATTCCTAATACATAATTTAGTTAAATCAACTCAGTTTACTGGTCATCAACTATTAGTCAACAGATACATCAAGTGATTACATTTTCACATTTTTCAGAACCAAAGATTATTCTAGTAAATTAAATGATATGATTCTGGTATGTTATATGACATTATCAAAATGAATATATGCTATTTATTCTGTATACATGTCAAATATATCTCATTGTATATAAAGTCACCAGTAAATTATGTTGGCCCTTAGTGAGATAATACCTTGGTCACTTTAGAAAAATTTAGTAGCCATCTCTGATAAGAAAGATTTTATTTCCTATTGTTATCTTGCCTCTAGGGGCAGTGTGGCAGTGGTGCCTGGCTGTGTTGGCAGGTAGACAGGTGACAGGCTTGGCCCACACCCAGAGCTCTTCCCATGTGGACCCTGGATGGTTGGATGATCTGATCGTAAAAAGATCCCTGGGTCCCCTGGGATGAACCCAGAGCCATGGAAGAACCTCGCAGCTACCCAGGGTATATTTGATATGCCAAAAACAGTAACAATAATGGACCTCATTCCCAACTAATGAAGACATTACTGGCACCCGCCGAAAGCAAATTGATGAACAATGGGAAGACAAGGGATACAAGTGATACAAGTGATTAAACTATACCTAGATAATAACTAAAACTAAATATTTGTTTGTTATAATTTTTAGTCACATGCACTTGTAATACATTAATTTATTTAATTTCACAAAGTCAGCTGTGAGATTAGACTTATAACTGATCCTATTTACTGAACGAGGTACAGAAAGGTTAATTAACTTGCCCTCAGAAAAACAGCTAGAAAGTGCTGAAACTGGGTTTTAAGAGTGGTCAGTCTAAAATTCAGAATCAATGCTTGAACTAATATTTGTATAATTTATTTATAAGCATTATTTATAACTTACAAAACATTATTCATAATATACCAGGAAAATATTTTTTATTTGAATAATGGAGACAGTACAAATGGTCCAATTAGTTTAACAACATAGGAAAAGTAGCTCACTAATATGCAACTGTCATGAGAAAAGAAAGTTCCAAATCATGGATCATGTATACCAGGGAAGCTCATGTGATTTTATCCAAATTCCAAAGAGCTTTATTTCAAAGGATACACTGAAGTACACATCTATTCACTTCAGAAACCTAAATAATTAACTCTGATTTCAAGATATGGAAGATCAGACAGACACCCCCTTGTATCTAACCTAAGGTTGGAGAAAGGATAGGGGAATATAAAGCTATTAGATGATTACATTATTAAACAGCTCCTTCTGGGAAACATTTTCTGTGATTTAATGTAATATAACAAGCAAAGGAAATCTCTAATAATTGCTGGATATCTGGAATGGACGGGTGGTTTAACCCAGAAGAAATAAAATGCATTAGAAGAAAAAAAATTGGAACTAAAAGTTTAAATTTTAACATTTTGAATTCCTCTTACTATTATTTTATTGCTTAAACAACTATTAAACCATTAAAAACAGATATAAACCTACCAGAAAAGGCTTACATTTTCATTGTTTACTTGGTACAGATTTTTCTGATATAATCCTGATACAATCCTCTCTGATAAATTGATTGTTTCTTTTAACCCTTTAGCTCATCTAAGCATCAATGCAAAAGTTATATAGCCATTGAGTAAAATAATGAAATACTTCACTGAGAGTCTAGCTGGTCATAAAAAAATTTGAGGAACCATATTCTTAATATATGGGGTAATACTAATAATATTTGCAGTCACTTTCAAATGTTAAGAATATGTTTGTGTTTTTATTTATTTATTTATTTATTTATTTATTTATTTGCTTTTTTTTGGGATACACCTGCAATGTAGGGGTTTCTCCCTGGCTCTGCACTCAGGAATTACCCCTGGCAGTGCTCGGGACCATATGATGCTGGGATCGATCTGGGCCGGCACAGCCGTCACACAAGTGTGGGGCAAACTTTACCTGCTGGCCATCGCTCCTGCCCTAAGAATATGTTTGTTTTAAACTGCCTTTGTTAAGAGCAAATTTGACACACATATGGATTATATAAAAGCTATTACAAAGGGAAACATGGATATTCCCTTATGGCAGAGGTTAATCCAACTGGATGTAATGTTCAAACAAACATTGTGAAGTCTAGTTTGTACTATCTTAAAATAAAACATATCTTAAAATCCCACGCTCAACTTATTGTAGTATGTGGTCTTGTCATGGCGATACTTTAGCAAAGTTGTTTTTGTGGAGCTCACAATGTGAGGTTTTTTTTCTGTGACTAAGGAAAATAAATTATGACTAAAGTCTCATTCTTGTCCTAGATGAGCTTGTTAAATTAGTACTTAATGGGCATTGAAATTTCCAAGTCTAATTCATAAACAGACAGACAAGAAAACCTATTTTAATTTTCCTTCAGAATACAAAAAAATCAGGTGACTAAAATATCATTTAAAATTGATTGAGAAAACTCAAATTCAAATAGCAAATATACACAAACCATATTAATCATAGTTTAGCAAAACAATGTGTACTCTGTTATTTCTTAGAATCATAAAATTCTTTACAGAAAACATTACGGCCAAAATAAATCTAGGGCCAAGGAAAACTTACATGTACTTAATTCAATATATGCTATGCCTTAATGTTAAGCAATAAAAGTTCCAGTATTTTCTTTACCAAATTTAGCTGTTTGCTCTAAAGTATGTAAATTATCTCATTTGAATGTACTGTCAATATGCAAACATAATTTCATTTGAATGTAATAACGATACAGAAAATAAATACAGTTTTACTATTATAACTAATCGTAGATCAGTAAATGCAAAATTTGGACTTTAGTGGTGATATGTGTAATCATGACAGAATCAAGATGGGATATTTTATATTCTCCATCTTTGTTTTCTTATTTCAATATGGAAATATGCTTCATTTGGTGGACAGTAGTAATTAGACCCAGAGGTGCCTTTAAGGGCTATTCCTGTTTCAATGCTTAGCGATTCCTGACAGGGCTTGGGCGACCATGCATAATGTGGGGTTTTGAACCAGGGCTGCGTGTATGAAAAAGTAAAGGCCTTAACCCCTATGTTACCTTTGTGGCATGCATGCACAGTTTAAAACAAGGTATCATGAAAGACAAAACAATATGTCAATTTAAATTTTAATAATCATCAGGTGTTTTGTGAGTTGCAATGGTTCAAAATTAAGAACTGTGTCATGATTTTTCATTTTCAGTGGAAATATATACAGTCAAGAATAAAGACTCTAAAATATGTGTTAGATCCTGGCAACACAAAAGCTCAAGATTCTTGCTTACCTTGTAGGTATGAATTAATTCACACTGAAAAGAATATTAGCCTAGGTACTAATTATAATTCATTGCTAATAATATAAATATGACACCATATAGATACAAATAATATATATACATATCTAAAGTATAAGATATAGTTAGTAAGATAGAGATGAGAGAGAGCAACATAAACAAATTATAATTTGTTTATGTTAAATATATCTGAGACTCACAGACATGGGTCAGAGCTGCTACCAGCTCTCCTGTGCCCAGCCACCACGAGTCACGTGAGTGATGGCGGATTCAGCCCTGGCCTGCCACCCCAGCAGAGCCTTGCAACAAGCTGGACAATGCCCCCAGTCCATGAGGCCGCCATTTTCTCACATCTGACTTCCTCCTCATCTCCACCCAGCAGATGAGCCTATCACAGCCTGGCTCGTGGATGGCAAGCAGCCTCACGGTTCATCAAGAGGCCACCAGCATGGCAAGCCTGGTAAGCCGTCTCGTGTCATATTTGCTATGCCAAATACAAGTAACAATTATAGGTCATTCCCATGACCTAATATAATGGTTTAAGGCTCTATATGTTTCTGGAGCAAGCAGATGCAATTTGGGCTCACTAGTGTGAGACAGGACATATGAGATATGCTACTGGTGCTCTCGAAAGCAAATTGATGATGAACGGAAGATAGTGATAGTGGGATAGTGAATTTGTTTACGGGGTGGAGGTTTCATACATCTGGCAATGCTTAGGTTTACCCTTGGTTCCACACTCAGAGTCACTCCTGTTGGGTTCTGAGACCATATGGGAATGTGCCAGGTAATAAACTCAGTTGACTATGTATAAAGTAAAAACATCTTACCCACTCTACTTTATCATTCTGGTCCTCAAATTTAACATATTTTTAAAAATATTCTTAGCTAAAAATGGAATTCTTCTGAATAATACTAAGAACATTTATATTGTTCTCTTCTTAGTTCTAAGAGTTTTAAACCAATTTTGTAAAAATCCTGAGAGAGTTAAATGTTGATACTTTTAGTTTAATCAGCAGTTGTCAAAAAGTCAGGAAAATGTAGCCCTACTTAATCCATTGAAATTTATCATAATATAATATAACCATAGATTTG
>JAJIBD010006846.1:0-36957 GCA_021461705.1 Cryptotis parvus | reverse complement strand
ACATCATGACCAAGTAGGATTCATCCCGGGTATGCAAGGATGGTTCAACATTCGCAAGTCAATCAACATAATACATCATATCAATAAGAGAAAAAAATAAAAACCATATGATCCTATCAATAGACGCAGAGAAAGCATTTGACAAGATCCAGCACCCGTTCATGATTAAAACCCTCCAGAAAATGGGAATTGAAGGGACTTTTCTCAAGATAGTTAGAGCCATCTACCAAAAGCCCACAGCGAGCATCATTCTCAATGGGGAAAAGTTGAAAGCCTTCCCCCTGAGATCAGGGACAAGACAAGGTTGCCCACTCTCACCTCTTTTATTCAATATAGTACTGGAAGTACTTGCGATAGCAATCAGAGAAGAAAAGGACATCAAGGGCATCCAGATAGGCAAGGAAGAAGTCAAGCTATCATTATTTGCAGATGACATGATATTATACCTAGAGAGCCCTAAACTCTCTACCAAAAAACTCCTAGAAACAATAGGCGCATATAGTAGAGTGGCAGGATACAAAATCAACACGCAAAAGTCGGTGGCTTTCCTATATACAAATAACGAAGAGAAGAAAGGGATATTAAGGAAACAATTCCATTCTGGATTGTGCCACAGAAAATCAAATACCTAGGAATCAACTTACCCAAGTGTGTAAAGGACCTGTACAAAGAAAACTACAAGACACTGCTCCAAGAGATAAAAAGAGGACACAAGGAAATGGAAACACATTCCCTGCTCATGGATGGGGAGAATCAACATTGTCAAAATGGTAATACTCCTAGAGCTCTATACAGATTCAATGCAGTCCCTATGAGGATACCCATGACATTCTTCAAAGAAATTGACCAAACAATCCTGAAATTTGTATGGAGCGATAAACCCCCAAGGATAGCTAAAGCAATCCTCGGAAAAAGAAGATGGGAGGCATCACCTTACCCAACTTCAAACTGTACTACAAGGCAGTAGTAATTAAAACAGCATGGTATTGGAATAAAAACAGACCCGTGGACCTATGGAATAGAATTGAGTATCCTGACACCCAACCTCAAACACATGATCATTTAATCTTTGATAAAGGTGCAACGAGTCTAAAATGGAGTAAGGAAAGCCTCTTCAATAAGTGGTGTTGGGAAAACTGGGCGACATGTAAAAAAATGAATTTGGACCTGTGTCTAACACCATGCACAAAAAATCAGATCAAAGTGGATTAAAGATCTCAATATCAGACTTGAATCCATAAAGTACATTGAAGAAAATATAGGAAAAACCCTCCATGACATTGAAGCTAAAGGGCATCTTCAAAGATGAAACATCTCTAACAAAGCAACTAGAAGAAAAGATAAATATATGGGACTACATGAAACTAAAAGCTTCTGCACCTCAAAAGAAACAGTGACTAAGATACAAAAGCAGTCCACAGAATGGGAAAGAATATTCACCCAATACTCATCTGATAAGGGGTTAATATCCAGGATATATCAGGCACTGGTAGAACTTTACAAGAAGAAAACAAACAACCCCATCAAAAAAATGGGGAGAAGAAATGAACAGAAACTTCAGCAAGGAAGAAATTCGAATGGCCAAAAAACATATGAAAAATGCTCATCATCACTAATCATCAGAGAGATGCAAATCAAAACAACAATGAGATACCATTTTACACCACAGAGACTGGCACATATTCAAAAGAACAAGAACAACAAGTGCTGGCGTGGGTGTGGGGGAAAAGGGGACACTCATCCATTGTTGGTGGGAATGCCCGGCTGGTACAGCCTTTCTGGAAAACAATATGGACATTCCTCCAAAGACTAGAAATTGAACTCCCATTTGACCCAGCCATACCACTCCCTGGGAATCTACTCTGGGAAACCAAAAATACGCAGCGAAAACACCATCCCTACTTTTATGTTCATAGCAGCATTATTCACAATAGCCAGAATCTGGAAGCAACCCGAGTGCCCGAAAATAGATGACTGGATAAAAAAGATTTGGTACATCTACACAATGGAATACTATGCAGCTGTTAGGAAAAATGAAGTTATAAAATTTGCCTACAAATGGATGGACATGGAGAAGATTATGTTGAGCGAAATTAGCCAGAAGGAGAGAGACAGTTACAGAATGACTGCATTTATCTGCATAACATAAATATATAGGTACATATTATGATACCAATATCCAAGGTCAAGTGAAACATACATCAGGAGGTCCTGTCAAAGGTGGAAATTATCACAAACGTGTGGGAGTCAGAGGCTAGGTAAGACAGAAAATGGAACAGTGTGCTAACAATTGTGAGGGTACCAATGCCAACCTAGAACTGAGCATTAAATAGAGGCAAAAAGGATACACATGACAACCCTTTAATGTATGTTCTGTAATCCATAGTCTGGAGAGGAAGGAAAAGAGAAAGATAGAGAAATGGAAAGAAATAAAGAACCTGCCATGGAGGAGGGCTGGGGGGGGGGGGGGGAGGGAACCGGGGCGTTGGTGGTGGGAGATGGGCACTGGTGGCGGGATGGGTGCTGCTACACTGTATGACCAAAACCCAAATATGAACTTTTTAATTGTATATGTTTGTAATTGTATAAATAAAAAAAATTTAAAAAAAAAGAGTGGATGGGATAGTCCCTTAGCTGCACGTAGTAGAATTGCTTGGGAGATTTGTGTGACTGTTCTCCACTGATTACCCCTATTCCCCACAGATGTGATTTTCTTTCATTACCAGGGTGTGAAAAAGTAGCCGTAGTGAGCAATTACTACAGTAGAGTGGGCCATGTCCAGGGATAAAAATGCACACTCTCTAGGTGTTCATATCTCTTTCAGTCCAATTTATTTGCCTTAAAATTCAGTCTTATCTACTCCCTACACTCTCTGCCCTGGCACCTCATCTACAACTAGAACAAAACTGAACTCATCTTTATCCATAAAGAGGCTTGTATCTCCTATATTCTCTAAATAAATTGCAATCAAGAGATGGTGGTTGAGACTGAACCATCTGATGACTTCTTCATTGATACCTAGTGCCTGAGCTCGGGTGATCAGTGTAGAAGTTAGTAACTCCGTTACATTGTGACTAACTTGGGGTTCCTTATCACACAGTGGTTTCAGGGTTTTTAGGATTATTTATATGGCATTGAACTAAATGAACACTTTAAGAGACAATAGTAGATATTAAATATCTGGCCCCAATAGCTCCTACTTAAGCAATTTCAGAGCTTTCTCTAATTCAGGGTAGGAGTCAGAGACTCATGTCTATTGAGATGAGATGAATGTTATATATCTGCGGCCATACATCATCTACCATAGAATTATACACCCATAGTTAGACACACTACATGGTTTACTTAGAATAATACATATTAAAATATAGCCTTTTCAGTAAAATTTTTTGAAGTAGGAACCAAATGATATTCCAATCACTTTAGAGCAGTTTTCACAACCATTTTCTGACTGTGGCCCCCTTCTGACCTCAGTTTCATTTCTATGGCACCCTGTCTGACCAGCTGTCCCACTATTCTTATGCCTTGGCCCTCCATTTACATAGTTTTCATTTGTGTCCCTTTTAGAATATCCCTAGGGTTCTATAGAGGAATGTAAGACCCTTGGTTGAGAAATACTGTTTTTAGAGTAATGTCTTACATCATAGCTTGATCGGATCCATGAATATGTGTGGGATGCAAGAGAAGAGAGGCTGATAGGGAAGTAGAACAAAAGTAACCAGCGTTGTAAAGAAAGCTTTTGTAATAAGCTTTGCAAAAGAAACATTAACTTCTCTGTAAAAGCATGAATCATCCTCCATTTGTTGGGCACTGTAGGACTCAGGAAGTTGCTGTCATAATCCTTCCAGTACAATTATTGTAATGGTGCATGGAAGAAGAGGCATCCAGGGAGACTCATCTCATTGCCAATGCGGGTTCTCTGAGTGCTTTTGTGTCAAAGGGGTGCCATCAGCAGGGCACAGGATGTGCCAATGTGACAATGAGTCACCAAGTAAAATCATGAATTATCATATTCCAGTGCTTTCCATTCTAGGAATAATGACATTGAGCCAGTAGTTTATCTCCTGTATTAAAAAAGAAAAAAAGCTATTTACTCATGGACATACATTGAGAGATGGGAGAATATGGTAGCTCATATATGTACACAGAAGTGTTCTCAGATTCTTTTTTAAAAGAAAAAGAATACTTTTTCTTAAATTATTTGGAAAGGGCAAAGATAGAAACATTTTAATAAGAAATACATTAAATTTGAAGATAATTCTTTATGGCAAAACTGATTTTTTTCCAAATATGTAAAGCTAGTACATGTTAGAAATTCTAATCAGTGTAGCTACAATATTGATATATTGTGGTAGCTGGTCTCTAAGGATGGTCTCTTTGCATCATATCTTTATGTAACCTCCCTGGCACTGAATCAGTGCTGATGTGTGCCACTGAACATGGAAAAAGTGATGAGACATTTCTAGGAATGTGCACTCTGGGTCACAAAGAAGTTTAGTCTTTTAGATGTTAACACCAAAGAGAGATAAAGAGGTCCTGATACTAAATGAAAAAAGCAGGTCTAGCCATCCCAGTTTCCCAGCTGCTCTGGGACTCCCACCCATCTTCCCTGAGATTCCTCACATGTAAAAAGCCATCTAGGATATTCCAACATTTAAGTGAAGTATATTTTGTTTTCCAGAAGAAATAAAAGATTGTCTTAAAGATACCCAATCTCATTAATAGTTTATTAATGTGCAAACAATATTTAAAATGAAATACTATCATAAAAATACTAGATCACTTGTATCACTTGTATCACTTGTCTTCCTGTTGTTGATTGATTTGCTCGAGCAGGCACCAGTAACATCTCTGTATGTCCTGTCACAAGCAAGTGTAGCCAAAGGGAATCTGTTTGCTCCAGGGACAGGAAGAGCCTCAAACCATTCGTTCAGGTCATGGGAATGAGGCCCATAATTGTTACTAATTTTTGGCATATCAAATAAAACACGGGTAGCTTGCCAGGCTCTGCCATGTAGGTGGTATACTCTCAGTAGAAGGCTCTCATCTCAAGCATTTACTGATGAAACTTAAAGGGGAAAGATCAGGTTTTCTCTTGGGTGGAGCTCTGAGGAAACTGTGGAGTCTAGATGTTGAGAATGACTGACCTCATGATGTGTAGGATGCTCTGGCTTCTTGCTAGGCTTATGGGGATGGCAGATATTAGCTAGAACCTGCCTAGGAACTTGATACAGTGTATAAATGTGAAAGGTCCTGGGAAGGACCTGATCCTAAAACCTAGTACTATTTAAGACTGTCACACGGCGCAGCGTGGCCATGCACCGACAGATCTGTGCGTCTAACGTGGGTCTCTCTTCTGGGGTAGCTGGCATGGAAGTGGAGGAAAGGGGCGGAGAAGCCTAAATATCCTCTCCAAGTCCGGCCAGCATGGCCCTCCCCTGCACGTGTGAGCTAACCCTTGGAGCAAGGTTGGACTCAGTAGGGCGTTTGCCTTGCATGTGGGCCTTGGGTTTGACCCAGGTTCAATACCCAGCATCCTCTATAGTCCCCTGATCACTCCCAGGAGTAATTCCTGAGTACAGAGCCAGGAGTAACCCCTGAGCATTGCCAGGTGTGACCCAAAATGTAAAAATAAATAAATAAAGACTAGAAAATTTTTTGACATTAGATATATAGGTAAAATTAATGGGTAGAAAAGAAGTATTCAATCTGTGTCCATTGTGTGACTATCAGCAGTTAACAACAAAACAGAGGTAAACTGTCAGGAAAAAACATGGCTTCAGTCACATAGGCCTGGGAGGAACGGAGGTGAGAAGTGCTTTTCCTACAGCAAAGACAATAGGGTTTGCTAAGCAAAGTACCTGCAAACACTCTACAGCGATGGTAGGATATGTGGGTGACTTCTGCATCCTATCCCTAAGGGTTTTAGGCTTATTACAGTCTATTTATAGCACACAATTATATATCTGAGTTAAACATATGAAGGTCTTCTAACTGAACAGGACAAAATTTGTTTGATAATAAGATAATAATTTAGAGTTTGATAAGAAGATAATAATTCTGTAGATTACAAGATAGAAATACTAGATTATCTAGATTACTAGATAAAAATACTAGATTGATGAAAATATTTTAACTTTGAAATACCAAATGTTTGGAGAGTATTAATCATTAGGGAAACCTCCTAAAAACTTAAATAATAATTAGTAATGTAATGCAATATACATCTATACATTTGGGAGGGCACTTAGGGCCACTTTTGGCAGTGCTCATGAGTGTTCTAGGGTTTGTTCTTGGTATTCATGACATTCTTGGGGTTTTACAAGTTTGTTCATATGTTCTGTGAGTTGGTGTTCAAGGATTACTCTTGTCATGGCTTGGGGGTCAGATGGTACCAAGAAGAGAGCCCAAGCTTCCTACATACAAACCTGCACTCCAATCTGTTGACCTGTCTCTGCAGACCCTCATATGTTTATAATTATGATGATAAGTGTAAATATAATAGAAATAAATGTAGGTATGTCAAAAAGTAATTTTAAGGCATTATGTATTCAAAGATATACTTCTGATTCAATGATTTTAGTCTTGGGTTTTATTTTAGAGGTTAAGTACACATGTATCCTAGGATTATTGCAGGCTGGAGTGTTGCAAATCTAAGATGTCTATCTGAACAAAATGAATAAAAGTATGGCATACAGTGCTATGCCATACAGTGATATAAATGAACACACTGTGTTTTAATAGAAATTCATTAATTGAAATTATTAATCAATTTATTGATCTAACACATTAATCAATTTTATTAACCTATTTATTGATGGTAACTCTCACAAATAACTGTTGAGTTAAATAAACCAGATTCAATAATTCCATTTATTTACAAGTAAAAATGTATTTTGTGCAGATTCTGAGCAGACACAATAACAATCAAAAGAAGTTGCTTGTCTCATACATACATGATAGACTCAGTTTTTTCACTTAATGTTTTGACAAATCTTGACCCATGATAAAGTACTCTTTGAAGCATATTCTGTAATTTTTTGAAGCACGTTCCCAGACAGAATGTCACAATCTATTCAGAATCACTAAGGGGAAAAAAGTGACAAAAATGGATACTACCCAAGCTTGGATTTAGAGTGATGGAGAGGATTTTATGGGCTGCCTGGACGATCCTTTAGTAGAGCGGGGTGATAAGTGAATCATGGTTTTTGTGTGTCCTTTTAAGTGATAAAATAGATATTACATAAAATGTACTAGTTTAACCATTTCAAGTGTACAATTCTCTGGTATTACGTACATTCACACTGTTACAGAGATATTGCTGCCATTTTTACAATTATTTATCTCACTGTAAAAATTATTTATGCACTTTTCTGTTACAATAAATAAGGCACAATGATACAAAGTCAAGGGAGTGTGTGCAAAGACTAAGTTACAGAGGTATAGCCACATGCCTCTTTATATTAGGTTATATATGAAACATGTAACTCCTACTTTAGATTACATGAAGGATAGATGAAATATATTTCCACAAACAGAACCAAACAAGGGAGATTATATAGCCTCTAGAAATGATGTTAGAGTGTATTTCTTGACATCTGCAGAAAAATAGAAAATTTATTAAGAGTGAAAATATGCTAATAATACATTATGTACATATTTTCAAACTATTAAAATAAACTGAATACTTATGCCAGTAAAAAAACAATGAGAATTAAATTATAATGTTAACTATGATTTTATTTGGGTGGTGGCCTTCTGAGTAATTTTTGTGTTGCTTTGTTTATTCATATAATTTCAATTTAAGCAATGAAGAAGGATTACATTATAAGCAAACAAAAGACAATACATCCCATTGGGAAACAATAAGAGCACAACAAAGAATCCAGAGATCTCAAAATGGGAATTAAAAAATCTGATGTTAGATGATAACAATATTTGGAAAACACCTGGCATTGCTGTCAGTTCATTTGAATATAAAATTTCCCTGACAGTGACCAGCTACCCGTGACTTTTTCCCTATAGACTTACTGTAGATAGAAGAATCAAATTATGACTGTCTGTTTTGGAAGAAAGTAGGACAGTATGAATATATAGGGACCCTTTGAGAACAGTTTGTTTCAGATTAAAAACAATGAAATTTCTCCCCAGTATTGCAGGGAGAGTTGATAGATCATTCCTTAGTTCTCTTCTGTCTGGCCTGCACCATTTATGGAAATAAAAATAGGAAAAGCAAAGTGTAATGAATAAATAAATAAAAGTGGCCATCCAAATGGTAGAGCACCACCACCTCTATTCAATATTTGGGGTGGGTTGTGAAATAATGAACACCAATCGAACACATGCTGAAAGGATTTAGTGGGCACTACGGAAATTAAGAGCTTATGAAATAGGGCACTCTTTTCCTATAGAATACCATTTTATTAGCTGTGCTATAATGTTGTGTCCAATACATTTAGGAAAATTTCAGTTGCAGGTATACATTGTTACAGAAATTACTGGACTTTTAATTGACTAAGTTGAATTGTGACTCTCCCAAAGTAGAAATGGTATGGAGTTATTCTGCAAGATTTTGAGTATAGCATACTATTTAAGGAATACACTTTGGAAGTTGCTTCAGTGAAGTCATCCTTCTCTTACTGATTTAGCTGAGCAGAAGGAAGTATTTCTTCACCTAGACATCCTCAAATGTAATAAAGAATGGATTTTTCTCTACCCAGTGTTTTAATACCTTCCTATCTGATTATATGGTTGTTTCCACACTGGCTTTTCCTTTTATATATAGCAAGTGATAAACCTGATAAAGCTCAAACTACTGACAAGTATCAGGGGTTTAATCAACCAAACTAAGTCCAGAGCCTTTGCAAATGACCTCAGAAAACTCAGAACTAGTTGTTGCTGGAGCTGTTAGTACTTTGCGTATACTTTGTCTTTGTTCTTGTGTATTTTCTTTCCCAGAAAAAGAAAACAAATTTAAAGGAAATAAATAAGGCAAGAGATAGAAATGCCTTTAAAATGACTTCTCTATGACTTTGCAAATAAATGAGAAATGAAGGAATACTTACTTATGTATTACACATGATTGTCATTCTATATGGCACTCTTGATTTCCTTTTAAAATAGTGAAACACAAGGGCCTAAAGTGATAGCTCTGCGGTAGGACATTTGCCTTGCATGTGGCCCACCAGGGTTCAATCCCCAGCTTCTTATATGGTACCCCGAGCACCACTAAGAGTAATTAATTCCTGGGTGTAGAGCCAGGAGCTACTATGCATCACTGGGTGTGATCAAAAAAAGTAAAACAAACAAACAAAAAAGCCACAGATATTCAGCTAGATAAATTATACGTATCTATAATTCAGTTATCTTGTAATAAGAACTAATTGATCAAGAATATAACTAAGAATGTCTAGCCTTCTTATTCCATTTCTTCTAAGCTTCCAGGTAGCCTTTTTTGCACTAATAGAAACTGCAGCTATATGAACAAAATTCAAATGAAGTCTACATGCCAAAAGCAATAGAAGGTAGCATTTAATCTTGGCTCTGACTTCCGTTTGGAAGATGTTTTTCCCTAAGAAACATATTTAAAAGAATATATATATATAAGTGTTGCAGGACTCCTCTAAGAGCCTCTGCATCTGCCCTGGATTGCGTCCTTGCAGGTCACTTTGTAGATAGGGGGTAGTTTAAATGTGGCAGTTTATCTGACCATGTATTCTATACTGGCTGGTATAAATATTCTGTCATGCTACCACAATCATCGTGGGGCTAGCTGGATCTTACCAGCATATTTGCCTGGCCACGTTGAATCTCTAAGTAATTAGACCAGAGAGAAATGCTGTTTGCCCCCAAGCAAGCAAGCATGGCTCCCCTGATAACTCAAAGGCAACTAAAATACAAAACTACTGTGAAGTAGACAAGACTTTTGTGAAGGCTTGGAGAAATATTTAACTGGCATTAGTATTAGTCTTTGGTACAGAGACATGCCATCTCAGAAACCCCTTTCTCTACCCTATAAAGGCCTTTCCAGGCAGATCTTGGCTCAAAACATTAGCATATAATAGGGCCTAGGTGAGATGCTGGGAGAAATTACCTAAGGGCATTTAACCCTTCCTGCTTCCCATAATAGTGAGAGGTCTGAGTTGCAGGGCTATAAAACCAGCCTTCTCTCTCTCTCTCTCTCTCTCTCTCTCTCTCACTCTCTCTCTTTTTGGGCTCTCTCTTTGTGAACTCACACCCTTCTTGGGAGTCTTGTCTTTGTCTCCTCTTTACAGGGCCTTAACACGTGGTGGCCGCCATCTTGACCTACACGTGGCTGTAGTTCTAGCCGGGAATCCTAAGCATAGGGTTTTTCTATTGCTGACTTGTATGCCTGAACCTGTGATAGTACCTTTTAAAACTGCACCAAATTCCTGAGTCTTCATCCATTCCCCCGCGCTTCGGAGGTAGAAGGGAACTCGCTTCCCGACACTGTCAGGGACCCTGGCGGCATTCCCCAACATATAAGTACTTTCTATTTTGGGCCAGAGGCAGAAAATAAAAGACAATGCACAAAAATTATTAACTCAGGTTTTCCAGACTTGAAATAATGTGTGATTTTTGCTCTTTTCCAGCTTTCGAGACAAAATCTGGTAAAGTGCTTAATTCATTCAACTTGTAAATCACCTTTTCTTTGTGGGACTATTATTACCAATAAAAATTTCCCCATGTGAAGAAGGGGGAAAATCCAACAAGTTTATATTCACAAAGCTGAGAGTAAATACAATCATTTTCTTCTTACTTCATTAATTCTCCTTTCATCATTTTGAGAACTATGGATGGTAGCAGTATATCATTTAAATGGTCCCTTCAGGTGTTTCACGGAACATAATTAAAATTGATGCTGTCATCTGGTGTTTCCTTGTGTGATTTGTTTAACTCCTTGTGAATAGCAAAATAGAGATCTCCTTCACTGTCTTTGAGAAATTGCCTAAGATTTCTGAGGACCCTGAAAAATGTTTGGCCAATTGCATTGAAGAGAAGGGTCTTCTGTTTCTCTGAAAGTGTTTTCTCAACAATGTTCCAAGCAGTCTGTTTGAATGTGTCTCTCTTAATGGATATGTCAGACTCTATTACATTTCGTACCTCAACAGCACCAGCGAATTGTAAAACGTCTTGCTTGTATTTCTTTAGTCCCTGAAAATATATCTTATATTAAAAAGTCTTATATCAGTGAAACTCCTTAAGTAAGGCAATAATAGGCAACAAGATTTCATCTCTGAGTGGAGCTCACTGTCTAGCAGGAAAGAAATATTAATCAGTAATTAACAATAACAGGTGAAGAATACATCAAGAGGAAGTAAGTAACCTTACTGTGGATTTAACCTCCGGGTCAGGAAGGCCATTCTTCCTCAGGAAGTAAATTCAAGAAATCTGCTGAGTGAGGATGCTGAGTGAGGCTGCATAGAGTACCAGCTTAAAGGAGAGCTATGGAGCTGGGGAGTGCAGTGAATACAAAAGTAGGCATTTGTTTTCTTCCATTTTGTGGCCCAAGTTTGCCTTTGGTTTTACATAGACTTAAGACCATTTCTCCTAGACAAAACTGTTAAGATTATTTTCCATTCTTTATTGTTTCTTTTGTATTCACCAGTATCAAAAGATTTAAAAGAACAGGAGCTATTAGACATTAATTTTCCCAAGTTCACTGAATTTTATTTACTTTTTTTCCATATTTGAGGGAAACATGAGTTCAGTTTACCAGCCAGGACATGAGTTAGGATTCAAAGCCAGAACTGAGAACTTCAAGTACAGGATTTTTACTCTTTCCATGGGATTTCTTCAAACTCATATCTATAAACATTTTATCAAAATGGTGAGGATGGAGTATATAGAAGGATAGGGGAATACTTGATGAAAAGAAAAAGCAAGAAATTCTTGACTGTTTTGAGTTTAAATACTTGAAGATGTAGCTTGAGAATTTACATTTTAGCAAGTTAGCCAGGTGCTTTCCTTGCATTTGGGAATTAGTGAATTTCATGCCATTTCCAAGCACTTGTAAAAGGTGAGGGGGGGGGGAGGGGGGGAAGGAATGAAAGATAAAGAGGCACAAACAAGGAGACAGACTACTGTTATGGCAGTTTCTTGAACTCTTCTGGTCACTTGAAATGCTACAAGGCAGAAGGATTATGATTTTCAAAGTACAAATAATTTAATCTCCCACAAGGAGGGAGATAGGGCTCTGAAACCTGCTTATTCAGGCTTCAGCAAAGCAAAGCTGTTAAAAGTGAGACCTTTTTCAGAGGAAGTGAGATAAGACAAAAACTTAGAAAAACAAACATCCTGAGGCCGGTATTCAAAAGACCACTGGCAAAATCTATACTCTACTGCAGAAGGAGCTAAACAAACATATTACTGGGCCATCCAGGAAACGTGAAGCAGATGCCTGGAAGCTGGCTGTGTGTTTTCAACCTGGAGAGAAATATCCTGGAGAGTGATGATATGGAATCAGACACAAAAGTTCAGATAAAAACAACATGGGGGATTCACAGCGCAGTGTATCCAGCATGGACAGAAGGTACTCCAGTCTAGGGGTTCAGAGCAAGTTCAGGTTAGGAGGAAGAGGGGTGTCCAGCATCATTTAAAGTGGTATGCCCTGGTTTTCTCCTGCTCCTGGCGTTCCCTGATGCAGGTGGAACACTGGAAATCAAACAGAATGAAATTTTGCCTCCCCTGCTAAAATAACACACAAAAATCTATTTAAAGTAGGAATAAAGGCAATTCAGCATCATTTTTCATTTTCCTAAGACTGATTCAGTGTTTTATATTAATGTCTATTATTGATTTCTGACTAAAATATTTTCCATTTTTTTCTGGCACCTATACAAAAGTCTCTAAGACATGGGGTAGAGCTGCTACTGACTCTCCCTGTGCCCAGCCGTTCATGAGGCACCCAGGAGGGATGGTGGGTTCTAGCCCTGGCCCGCCACCCCAGCAGAGCCTCACAACAAGCCAGACGACCCCCCCCCACTCCTTGGGGGCCTCCATTTTCCACATCTGGACTTCCCCCTCGTCAGAACTCCACCCAGCAGACCAGCCTATCACAGCCCAGCTCGCGCTGCTGCTGCGCGGTTCATCAATAAATGCTGGATTTTTAGATGACTACAAGAATATGCTACCCCACGGCAGAGCCTGGCAAGCTACCCATGTCGTATTTGATATGCCAAATACCAGTAACTGTTATAGACCTCATTCCCATGACTTGATGGAATGGTTTGAGGCTCTTTATGTTCCTAGAGCAAGCAGGTTCCCTTGGGCTCTACTTGCATGAGACAGGTCATATGGAGATGTTACTGGTGCCCACTCGAGCAAATTGATGATGAACGGGAAGACAGTGATACAGTGATACAGTGATACAGTGATACAGTGATACCTATACAAAAATTAATTTGTTGCAAGAACTTCCACAAAGTGCTTCTCAGTTATCCAGGCACTGATGATAAACCTACTCAGTGCTAGACCTTATTATTTTGAAGAATAACAACATGGGGTCTGGAGCATTAGTACAGCAGGCAGGGTGTGTCTCTTGCACATGACCTACCTGGATTCAATCCCCAGCATCCTTTAAGGTTCCCCAAGCACTGCCAGGAGTATTTCCTGAGTGCAGCGCCACAAGTAAACCCTAACCATCGCTAGGTCACTTGCTTTGCCGGGTGTACCTGTGTCCACTGCAGGTAACCATTGCTAGGTATCACCCAAAATTTAAAAAAGAGAGAGAGAGAGAGAAGGAAGGAAGGAAGGAAGGAAGGAAGGAAGGAAGGAAGGAAGGAAGGAAGGAAGGAAGGAAGGAAGGAAGGAAGGAAGGAAGGAAGGAAGGAAGGAAGGAAGGAAGGAAGGAAGGAAGGAAGGAAGGAAGGAAGGAAGGAAGGAAGGAAGGAAGGAAGGAAGGAAGGGAAGGAAGGAAGGAAGGAAGGAGGGAGGGAGGGAGAGGAGGGAGGGAGGGAGGGAGGAAGGAAGGAAGGAAGACAGGCAATAGCAACATGCATCTCTGATTGACCTTCTGTCTAAAGGAACACAAAGACAATCACCTCTGTAGATACATTTTGCTAATATGTTACTATTTGGTATGGTTTGAACCGGCTGTGCTGAATGAACAACTTGTACCTCCTTACCCTCAATTCCAAGTCAAATCCTAGTCTCAGGAATGTTTTGTCTGAGCCTATTCACTCCTGGACTATTCCTGCCTGTCCTACATGACATTTAATTACTTATCGTTCTTGCTTGCTTTTAATTAAATACTATTTGCACTCATCCTGGAATCATTCATTGAATGTCATCTAACTTTTTGATATTTATTTAGGGAAACAGCATTTTGCAGAATTTTTATTGCATGAATATTTGATGATTTGAGTAATTCAAGGCCCTCTCCAGAAGGAGGCTCATTCCTCTTCTTCTATAGATAATAGTTAATTCATTATAAATACATCATATTGAAATTTCTTTTGCATTTTAAACTTACATTATCAGTAATAATTGGGAAGGTTGTAGCCTATTTTAATGCAACTACTTTTTTTACGCCTTGAAAAATCATGTTTTTTTCTGAACAAAGTTTTCTTTGGGGAAGTGATTTATTTTGCTTCTAGCAATTTTTAACACTGAAGTTGTCATGGTAATGTCTAATTATTTTTACAAGTTGAATAGATCTAGATCTGGGTATAGGCAAGAGAAACTCCTGGAATAAAGAAAGGTGATAGTAAACATTCTTAGCCACTATTTTCTTTGTTTAAAATGTTCATTGTAGTTCAAGTCACTTAGTTCTACCCATAACATCAAGGATGTCTATTTTTATGCAAAGTTGTTTTTACAGAAGGACTCTCTGTTATGATGGATAATGATTTGATTCATGATGTTATAGAATTCCACAGAACAAAGAAGATTGGATTTGTTGATGGAATTTGCATACTCTAACATTTTAGGCTCTCTGTGAGGTTCAGGGATTAGGTTTGAAAATTGCATTTAGTTACAATCTTATACTGGTTAGTACTCTGTGTTGTGAAAATTGCATTTGAATTTGTCCAGAACCATTTTCCACAGTCACTGAGGGCAATTATAAAATGAGAGAGAGAGAGATGTGAATTGAAGAAAAGTATCCTTCACTGCCCACAATTGTTAAGATCCATGTCCATGGGTGACTAGGGTCTCAGTTCTTAGTGATGATACAGCAAGCAGTAAGAATGAGTAATGGACATGGTTTATCTCTCTATACAATTGTACTTCTCACTGCAATCCTAATTCTCTCATTTGGATCTATACTTATGGTATTGGTAATCTAGTGACAGATCAGATAAGGTTTTTAAACAAGCTTAGACTGAACATACTTATACTAGTATGTTTAAACCTTGGTGAAAAAATGCCTTAATTCCTGAGTTTTACAATTTTTACCCATCAGGTTAATACTGGAGTGCAGGGAGAACATGGGTATTGACATTGTAAGGAATATCTTGGTTTTAAAATATTAATATTCACTGTATCACAGTCTTCCCGTTCATCATTGATTTACTCGAGCAGGCACCAGTAATATCTCCACATGTCCTGTCTCATGCTAGTAGAGCCCAAGGGCATCTGCTTGCTCCAGGAACATAAAGAGCCTCAAACTATTCCATCAGGTCATAGGAATGAGGTCTATAATTGTTACTGGTAATTGGCATATCAAATACGACACAGGAGGCTTGCCAGGCTCTGCCATGTGGGTGGCATACTCTTATAGTCACCCCTAAATCCAGCATTTATTGATGAACCGTGTGGCCGCTTGGAGCCGGGCTGTGATAGGCTCTTTTGCTGGGTAGAATTCTGACGAGGGGAAGGGAAGTCTGGATGTGGAAAATGGTAGCCCTCATGGAGTGTGGGGATTGTCTGGCTTGTTGCGAGACTCTGCTGGGGTGGCGGGCCCGGGCTAGAACCCGCCATCCCTCCCGGGTGCCTCATGAGCATCTGGGCACAGGGAGAGCCAGTAGCACTCTGCCCCATGTCTGTGAGTCCTTTGTATCTTTAAATTGGGCCAATGTGAACTTTTTCACAAGTTTATTTTTTGAGAATTTAGCAGAAAATTTTAGTAAACCAAAATCATTATTTTAAATCATCATCATCCTATTTTTTCTAAATGTCTGAGCTAGAGATTCAAAATGTGATGGTTGTCCACATGCAGAAACTAGGTGATTAAATATTATAGAATGAACATGGTGATTAAATATTGAAACTTGATACCTTGGTTTTGATCTCAGTTCTGTTCCTTCCTAGCTATGTTTACTTTGGGCTTGCTAAACTTCTCAAGGCATCAATTTTCCCCTTGATGAATACAATAACAATTGCACTGATCTACAACAGTTAATATAAGGGTTATATTAATAACTATATATAAAATGATTACTCTAATGCTTGCTAGATGGTAGTCAATAAATATGACCAGTGTTTCCTGTTGTTATACTACATTTAAAGATTTTTTGCTGTAGTAAAATATGCATAACAATTTTTTTTACCTTTTTCACATATACAGGTTGGTGGCTTTTAAGTGTTATAGTGAAAGTGGAGGGTCAGCAAATTAATCTAGTTGATTTAGTTGGTTTTTAAAAAAACCAAAAAAGGTTGCCAGACAAACAGGTAATGGACATAATAGGGGTGGAAAATAGTCAAGAAACAGTTTACTGACCAGGTGATTTCTTTGTTGACTCCTCACCTGTGCCCAAAAAGACTTCTAGAAAACTGCAGTTCTTACTTAGAAACACCAGTTTATCCTGAGAAGACAAGTCAGAGGAACAAAATGTTCTTGTGCTAAAGGTCTTGAGAGGCAGGTCTCAGAGCCCCAGTGAAAGACCACAGAGAGTCAGAGACAGACCAATAGGATAGCAGTGAGCTTCTATCAGTGAAACACCACTGTGGACTTCAAGAATAGCACACACAAGAAACAGTGAGTAACCAGTTTGAGGTCTAGACATAGAGCACCAAGAACCCAAAATTCTCTGCTTCGAGATGTTAGTTGAATAACTAACTCGTAAACATTTAGATTTTTTGTATTAAAAATCGTTCAAGGGGCCAGAGCGATAGCCCAGCGGGTAGGGTGTTTGCCTTGCGTGGCCGGCCTGTACCGGCCTGAGTTTGATCCCTGGCATCCCATATGGTCCCCCGAGCACCGCCAGGAGTAATTCCTGAGTGCAGAGCCAGGAGTAGCCCCTGAGCATTGCTGGGTGTGACCCAAAAAAGGCAAAAAATATAATAATAATCTTTCAAGGACCCACATGCTCAAGAGCTAGTCTACTCTCATGGTGAAATTAAGTACATTCATTCACTTTGCTGTGCAAATGCCACCATTGTCTTCTAATTTATCCCCAAATGAGTCTCTGTGTTCACGAAGCCATTTCTCTCTTCCTCTAGTCACCATTGTATTTCCTCTATCTTCACAAATTTGGCTACTATACATGACTCAAGTAAGTGGAATCATCATATATTTTGTATCTGGCTTATCTTACCTCATTTAACCTAAGGTTTTTTGAGTTCTACTTTCATTGTAACATGTGAGAATTTCATTCCTTACTATGACTAAATAGCACACACAAGAAACAGTGAGGAACCAGTTTGAGGTCTAGACATAGAGCACAGCAGAGCCTGGCAAGCTACCCGTGTCATATTTGACATGCCAAATACCAGTATCAATTATAGACTTCATTCCCATGACTTGATGGAATGGTTTGAAGCTCTTTATGTTCCTGGAGTGGGCAGATGCCCTGGGGCTATCTCACATGTGACAGGACATATGGAGATGTTACTGGTGCCCTCTCAAGTAAATCAATGATTTACGGGAAGTCAAGTGATCAAGTGACTATGTCTGAATAACATTCCATGGCGTGGATTTACTTGTGCTTTATTCACGCATTAATGAGCACATGTGCTGCTTTTTAATTTTGATTATTATGAATAATGTGGCTGTGACATTGGTACTGCAATACCCATTGATACTTCTGTAGTCTCAGGGAGTGTGAAAGAGAAGCGTAGTAGATGAGGAAAACACTAGGGAGCCTCAGCTGTAAAGGTCAAGCAATAGGAGACTTTCTGCTTTATGAAAGTTGAACTTTTTAAGGTTTTAAAGAAGAGAAAGGGTGTGGCCTCGTTTATCAGGTGTTTGCAAAATGCACCAAAGATCTGATTTAGGACAGCAGCTTTATGTTGACAGGGGACAGTCAAGAGTTCTTGTACATGAAGGAACCATCACAAAAAGGGAATCATATCAGTAAGAGTGGCTGCTAGCAGAATATCACACAGCCTCACAGAAGGATTTTCTGTGTTCTCGGAAAGTGCTTGGTATTGTGCTAGACTCATTCCATAACATCTTTAATCTCAGTTGTGACACCACAGCGTTTCTTTACCTCTATCTAGGAGATGAAGAAATCAAGCATCATTATCTTACTGTTGTAATTTCACACAACTAGTAAATGGTCAGAATAGCACTTCACCTTGGGCTTGCATTCTATGGAAACCTGGATCTATACGCAATGTGCTCTGTGCCCAGTCTGATCAAAATTTCAAAAGCAAAGTGAGTCCTTTGGTGATTAATGCACTTCATATACTTGTATTCTTGCGTGTCTATGTTGATAAGGAGACCCAAACAGTAGCTCAGCATCTGATTTATCCAATCTTTTCTTTTCACTAAATATGCAAATTATGTTTTTGGATCACAATTTGGTAAAGTTAGGCAAAAATATATCTGAGGTGAGGATTTTCCATAACCATAACTCCCTCTGTTTTATGGTCTCTTTATATAAAACAAGGTAGCATTCAAGTAGGAAAATCACCTTGACTATAAGTTGCGCCTTCTAAATGCATGCATTTGTGTAAATCAGATGCATGACACATTCTTCAATTCTATACAACTTTCCAAATCTGAGGTGAATCCTCGAGTTACACTTTCCTTGTAAATCCACTCACACTCAAAAGAGGAACATGAGCAGTACAAATCTGAGTACATGCTTCCAGAGATACTTGATAAGTGACATTAATCTTCAGTAATGAACGTATTATAACAAGTTGGAAGTTGGAAATGCATCTCAAGGATGCAATAAATGAAAGTAATTTCCTTTCTACAAAATGCTTATGATACAGTTATAATTCTACCAGGATTTAAGTGGTACTATGACATAGATATATGTAAATGTTTTGCCACTACACAAGTTTCCTTATTTTTCTATATATGTCTGTCTGTCTGTCTATCTATCTATCTATCTATCTATCTATCTATCTATCTATCTATCTATCTATCTATCTATCTATCTATCTATCTATCTATCTATCTATCTATCTATCTATCTATCTATCCATCTATCTATCCATCTATCCATCTATCCATCTATCTATCTATCTATCTATCTATCTATCTATCTATCTATCTATCTATCTATCTATCTATCTATCTATCTATCTATCTATCTATCTATCTATTATCTATCTATCTATCTATCTATCTATCTATCTATCCATCCATCCATCCATCCATCTATCTATCTATCTATCATCTATCTATCTATCTATCTTTCTATCTATCTATCTACTATCTATATGTAGCTGGAATCTTTAATATAAATGATCAAGTTTTACATTTGATGTGCCATGTTAAAATCTGAATTAAATTGTTTTTAGCTTTGCTTATAATTTGTTTATAGAACTGGAGCCAGAGTGACAGAATAGCGGGCAGGACTTTTGCCTTGCATGTGACCGACCTGGGTTCAATCCCCAGCATCCCACATGGTCCCTCGAGCACTTCCAGGAGTAATTCCTGAGTGTAGAGCCAGGAGTAACCCCTGAGCATTACTGGTTGTGACCCAAAAATAAAATAAATAAATAAATAATTAAATAGATAAATAGATAGATAGATTAAATAAATAAATAGAACTAATAGGTAAATGTTATTACTGGGTTGAAGACCTAGACTTGGCTTAGCCACTTTTAGCACTCTCTCTGTTGACATTTTGATGGAGATAATACTTTTTGCAAAGGTGACCTGTGCACTATTGGGTATTTGGCAGCATCACTGACCTTATGTACTCCCTGAATCTTGAAAATTAAAGTTTCCATACATTGCAGTTGTCTCCAATTGAGGTGGAAAGACTTATATATCAGCATGAATGATAGAGCCTATATTATTTTAGATTTTTCAGTATTGGTTCTGCTTTATAGGGCAAGCTCATTTAAATCCTTCTCCTTACAGTAGCTGAGTATGGTAAGCACCAGATCTTACCAAATCTAAATAAGTAAATTGGCGTGTGGCTGAGTGCTAAAGATTCTATGGAATTAACCGCACTTGGCTAAATTAGCATTTGAGATCATATTAATATGGGAAGTCAGAAATGAGTCTGAGTAAAAAGTACATGAGGTGATGGTTTGATTCTTCTCTTCCAAACATTTTTTGTATGAACAACGGCCAACATTACCTTTATACCATATCACACAACCCCCCTGACACACCCTCCCACCACACAGATACCCCCACACCTGAACCCATACACACACATACCATACTTCCTAAACAACAAAGTTTCTTTGCTCTTGCTTTCTGGGTAAAAGCGAAAAACTGAACTTTTTTTTCCCCATTTTGTGAACAGAAATGTTTACCAAGTGCTCAACCTCTGAGGAAAACTATATCAAAGTTACTTACTATTCTTTCCTCCATAAAAAGATGCCTGAATCCTTTTTTTTAAATTGTGCTTTTTTTCAGTCACGGTGAAATATGCAGTTACAAAGTTGTTACAAAGTTGCTGGTAATTAGATGCCCAAATCCTTGAACATTCATTAGTTTGGTGATATCAGAAATGTAAAATGTATTTCATGCTTGGAACCTCAGTGATGCTTTTCTCTGAAATCTCCAGGGATTCTCCCAATTTATTATGTCTTTTGATTTTGTGAGAAGAGCAAGGACATAGATTAAGTCAATCAACTAAAAATAAACACAGAGACTAAAAATGGATCACCAAAGAAATTTTAAAGTTTCTTTTCCTAAGTTATTTTTTGTCCCTCTCTGCTTTTTTCCTTTTAAATTCCATTTTCCTTAGCTTGTTACTAATATTCTGTCAACACAAGACTTGACTCGTTATAGGCTATTTAAGAAAGATCGATCAACGAAAGACTAACTCAAACTATAGATTCTAAGGGAACTGCATTAAAGTAACTCCCTCTGAAGTTTTATTTGCCATAAAATTATAGGCAATCTGTCCCAAAATGAAAAGTGCTGATTGATACCACTTTAAAATCAAGGCCACACATCTCAAATGGATGTTCAACAGTACCTACAGTCCTCACTTTTAGGGCATCAAATTCCCACTTCTCCAAAACTACAAAAAAGTTCACAGACATCTTTGCTGGACAATCAAATAGTAAAACAGGAGCTGATCTACTAACTCTGAAACTTAAAAGGGGCTGTCAAAAATCTCCACTGGACCATTCAAATGAAGAGTCCTTGAGACTTTACAAACTGACATTTGAAAACAGATGTCAGGCCCCCTCAGATACTCTATGAATATACGCCCAGGAAATTTTGAAAATAATTACACTTGTATTTCTCTTCCTTCCACAACCAATCTCATGTGAAGAAAACGGAAAAGAAATAAAGGTCAAGTGCACCTTCTAACATCCTTGCTGGAGGAGCTTACAATCAGGGCAACCATTTGCACAAGCAAATCCTTGCAGGACTCCAGGAGTTCAAGAATTTTGCACATTCCTTTAATCACGAATATAGAAGGTTTGAATACTTACAGTCTCTGGCAGTTGACAAAAGTCCCAGTAATTGCCTTCTGGCTTCCCTAATTGTTATTTCCCCAGAGAAACTTTCATGGAATTCATACTGTACAGTCAGATTTATACAAATATTTCACATGCATGTCAAGTTCAGCAAAGGCCTAAATGAAAGCATCCAATGAAAAGGGAACATAAAAATAATGACATCTCTCATTGGTCCCTCTGCCCAGGTTCATTTAGATGATTATTATTGCTCACTGTTTCAGTTCCCTTCCTCCACTGTACTCCTGTCCCAAGTATGAACATTGTGGTTGGAGTGAAATGTCTGTGGTGAACATTGGGCCATGTCACAACCCTTTTTAGAACTCCAGTGATATTTCTTTGCCTGAGTTCATCGGGTCCCTACTTGAGCCACTGTTCTACCACCCTCTTGACTTAGTTTTCAGCAATCGAGTTCTTCTCTCTCCTAGTCTTCCTATGAACAAAACAACTCTGCCTGGTTGGTTGTTCATCCAGGTTGTTCATTTTGTTCATCTTATGAAGAGAACTAAGAGAGAAATATGGTCCCTCTCTTACTCTGCAAATATTTCCATTGAGTTCTTCTTTAGATTTCCCCTCCATTCTTTATTAGACAACCCCAATTACTACTCTATTAGGAGTTATCTCAGTGTGCAAATACTTGTACTTTTTGTTGTGTAGGTTTATTTTCTAATTTCTTCACTAGGAAATTTTTGTCTATTTTGCTCTCTGCTATAGACAGGGTTCATTCTAACTGTGCATGGCATGGAGCAAATACAATATTGTTGCCTAAATGAACAAACATATATCATTATTTTTAAAAAGAGGAGGATGACTTTGAAGGGACACATTTTGGAGAAAAAGACTGACTGTACGCCTTCTCTCCAGTAATTCAACTCACCTATTTAGCCCTCTGTTATTTCTGCAATGTCCTCTTGCCACTTTGCTAAGTTTACATAAGGCACAAAGGAAACCCTAAAAATCTAAGAACAAAACATAAAACTCTTTATGTTTATGACTACATTTGTGACCCCTTGTATGTATTAAGAGAAATCTAACCTCGATTCATTTATAGTTGGTGAAACTATTTCATCTAATTGCCCTCAAATTTTTTTTTAATCAGAACCATCTTTTCTGACACAGGAAGTCATATTTTGTCAAGACTAGATGAACTTGAACCCAAAGAAGTTGGAATTCTGCTGCAACCTCAAAAACCACAAAAATGGAAGAAATTCAGGAAGTCAACTATGTCCTTGTACCTCATCAATAGGGTCTAACATTTTGTTCATCTTATGAAGATTTGTGTGTTACCAGTTTCACCCCTTCCATAGTTTCCGGGTTCAGACATGGGAGCCAGTGTGGGGCTCAAACATTAGAAAGCAGTTGTCACAGAAACCTCTTTTAGCCTTTTGAGTTTCTAATGTAACCTTTGAAAACAGCTGGTCCAAATTCCATCTTGTCGCAGACCCACACAGACCTCCTCTGCTTTATGTTCAGCTTGAGGACAAAGGAAGTTCAGGGAGGAGTTCTGAGCAAGATGTGATTCCAACAAGTGATTACAGCTGCTCTCTAAGCAACCACCCAGAATGAAAATTTTATTGTTGTTTTTATTTTTGTTTGATTTTGAAAAAAAATTTCAATGTCTCATGTATCTTTAGAATTTTCTACTTTGTCCCATGCTGTGATAGATTAAAATAAACCTTTCTCTTTTACCAAGGATACTTTTTATGATCTAGTGAACTCCAGATATATAAAAAAGATTACAGTCTTTTCCTCAGTTAAGTACTATGAAGGTTTAGTAAATAATGCATGTGATACCTCTGTTTTGGCAATAGTATGCAGATAATTCATGTAGGGGGAAAGCAATCTGACTCCTAAATCTATATTAGCCAAGAAATCTTAGGTTTGTATCTAACTCTTTTATCTGTTCTCCTTTTTCTTATCTAAAAGCGAGTGTTTGTAATATAAGCACATATTATAGAGTTATTGTGATTCTTCAATACTGTTAAAATACTTATTATAGAGTCTGGCATGTATTATGTACTCAAGAAGTGGAAGCAAGTCTTATTATTGCTTTACTTTTTTCCTCATCATTTGAAAGAGGAACAGATAACAGCAAAGCTATCTGAAGTTGAACATAGTGTTTTGATTGGGATTATTCTGTAGCAAAGAATACAAAATATACATCAACCCTGGAATGTACAATTCAAATTCTGGATTCACTCACATTCTGACTTCATGGCATGAATCTTAGGCACTGCTTTCAAAGAGATTAACCTGAAAAAATTTCAAGTATCTATTTTTTTTTTTTTGCATTTGATGTACTGGTACTGATGTTTGAAATTACATGTATGTCGGGAACGCCACCGGCGTCCCTGACAGTGCTGGGAAGTGACTTCCCTTTTTACCTCAAGCCGGCGGGGAATGGATGAAGACTCAGGAATCTGATGCAGTTTTAAAAGGCTTTATTTATCACAGGTTCAGGCATACAAGTCAGCAATAGAAAAAACTCTATGCTTAGGATTCCCTGCTAGAACCCCAGCCACATGTAGGCCAAGATGGCGGCCACCACGCATTAAGGCCCCTGTAAATTGGAGACAAAGACAAGTCTCCCAAGAAGGGTGTGAGCTCACAAAGAGAGAGCCCAGAGAGAGAGAGAGAGAGAGAGAGAGAGAGAGAGAGAGAGAGAGAGAGAGAGAGAGAGAGAGAGAGAGAGGAGAGGCTGGTTTTATAGCCCTGCAACTCAGACCTCCCATTATTATGGGAAGCAGGAAGGGTCAAATGCCCTTAGGTAATTTCTCCCAGCATCTCACCTAGGCCCTATTATATGCGAATGTTTTGAGCCAAGATCTGCCTGGAAATGCCTTTATAGGGTAGAGAAGGGGGTTTCTGAGATGGCATGTCTCTGTACCAAAGACTAATACTAATGCCAGTTAAATATTTCTCCAAGCCTTCACAAGAGTCTCGTCTGCTTCACAGTAGTTTTGTATTTTAGTTGTCTTTGAGTTATCAGGGGAGCCATGATTGCTTGCTTGGAGGCAAACAGCATTTCTCTCTGGTCTAATTACTTAGAGATCCAACGTGGCCAGGCAAATATGCTGGTAAGATCTAGCTAGTCCCACGATGATTGTGGTAGCATGAGAGAATATTTATACCAGCCAGCATAGAGTACATGGTCAGATAAACTGCCACATTTAGACTACCCCCCTATCTATGAAGTGACCTGCAAGGACTTCATAGATTCTTCACTACAATCCAGGGCAGATGCAGAGGCTCTTAGAGGAGTCCTGCAACACATGTACACGAATGTATTCTTCCTCTTAAAAGAAAATTCTCTATTTTTAAATTTTTGGAAGATGAAATTTATATTTCTGTGCCTTACTGGTGGGGTGAGAACTTACCATGACCATTTATTTATTTATTTATTAAATTTTATTATACCACCTTGAGATATACAACTATAAAGCTGTTCATTATTGGGGTTCAGTCATACAGTGTTCCAGTACCCATCCCTTCACTCTCCTCCTCATCATCCATATTCTCCTTCTCTTCCTCCTCATTCTTCTTCCTTCCTTCCTTCCTTCCTTCCTTTCTTTCTTTTCCTTCTTTCTTTCTTTCTTTCTTTCTTTCTTTCTTTCTTTCCTTTCTTTCTTTCTTCTTCCTTCCTTCCTTCCTTCCTTCCTTCCTTCCTTCCTTCCTTCCTTCCTTCCTTCCTTCCTTCCTTCCTTCCTTCCTTCTTCTTCTTTCTTTTCTTTCTTCTTTCTTTCTTTCTTCTTATTCCCTTCTCTTACACATTGTTGCTTGCAACATACATTTAGGGATTTTCATGTATATCCCTTTGTCTATGTTTATTGCTCAATTCCTAGTCTGGCATTACCATTTCCAACAATTATTAGCACACTGGTCCCTTCTCTATCTTACCTAACCTCTGACCCCCACATTCTTGTGGTAGATTCCAACCATTGACAAGTTGTTCTGGTCCCTGGTTTTGCCTGGTCTTGGATGTTAGTCTCACATTGTTTTTTTTATATCCTGCAAATGAATGCAGTCTACATGTCCATCCATTTATAGACAAGTTTCTTAACTCTATATTTTCTTACAGCTGAATAGTATTTCATTGTGTAGAAGAACCATAGTTTATTTATCTAGTGCTCTCTCTCAGGCACTCAGGCTGTTTCCATATTCTGGCCATTGTGAATAGTGCTGCTACGAACATAGAAGTGCAGGTGGTGTTTCTGCTGTGAGTTTTTTGGCCCCGAGGTTATATTCCCAGTAGTGGTACTGCTGGGTCAAATGGGAGCTCAACTTCTAGTTTTTGGAGGAATGTCCATATTCCTCTGGTACAACAAAAACGGTTGTACCAGTCAACATTCCCACCAACAATGGGTGACAGTCCCTTTTTCCCTGAATCCATGCGAGCACTGGTTGTTCTTGCTCTTTTGGATATGTGCCAGTCTGTCTGTGGTGTGAGATGATATCTTGTTGTTTTGATTTGCATCTCCATGGTGATTAGTGACAAAGAGCATTTTTTCATATACCTTTTGGCCATTCATATTTCTTCTTTGAGGAAGTTTCTGATAATTCTCCCAATATTTTGATTGGGTTGGCTGGAGTTTTTCTAGTAAAGTTCTATCTGTGCATTATATATCTTGGATACAAATCCCTTTTAAGATGAGTATTAGGTGAATATTCTTTCCCATTCCATGGGATGTCATTGTATCTTCGTCACCATTTCTTTTGAGGTGCAGAAGCGTTTAGTTTCATGTAGTCCAATATGTTTGTCTTTGCTTCTGCTCGCTTTTATCATAACCATTTTAGAAAGCAGCACAAAAATATCTATTGAACTTTAAAATTTCCTGTCTCAAAGCCCAGCAATTTCTTCTCTCTGTAATTATATTGTAGAAGAACTTGCATTTAAAGAGACATGTTCAAAATATTCAGAATACTGTAGTTTGAACAACAAGAAACTGTGAGTTCTCCCACTTTTAGGAAGTTCAATATTTAAATAAATGAAAATTTTTATGTGGGATTTATGACCAGCATAGGGATGATTCTGTGACTCAGTCTTCTTTCATCTATGGCTCTGCTATTTCCTATAACCTTGGGATCATCTACTAAATCCTTTGCCTCTAGCTGACATATGGTGGATAAGAAGGAGTATGGATGATTTCTTTAGGTTATCAAAAAAAAATCACAAAGAAATTTCATACTCTATTGCTTTCCCTAATCTATTAGATACAACTCAGTAACCTAGTCATGCCTAATAATATGGTTTAGATATGGAATTGGCAGGAAAGGAAGCCATGATTCTGATGAAAAATTACCCCTTTCAAGCACAAGAATATTAAAAGAATATGGCAGACTTATCTTTGCTCACAACTGAGCCTTCTAAGACATTCTACTGAGTGAAATAAAAATCTGGTGGTATGACATAACATAGGTTCCCTGGGAAGTCGACTCTGAGAAGCAGTCTACTGTTTAAGATCTTTATGAAGGGATATTCTTTATGTAACAGCATTGAATTGAACTTGCATATGGGTATAAAATGGAACTGGACACCTGCCGCCTCCCCTACCCCACAGACTCTCAGAGGCCAGAAAACCTCATGCAACACAACCGTAGTCACACAACACAACTCAAGGTCTGGACTGTACAGTGGGACACAGCCTGACCCAAGAGAGAGGCGAATTCAAGCCCAGGTATGCAAGACTCAGTAACCACTTCAACCAGGCTTTTCAGGGAGCTGAAGCTGGGGCAGCCTTCCTATCTTCAGCCCCCTCCACAGAGGCCTGGCAGCTCTGCCCAGAACTGCTGCTAAGGCCGTCAGCCAGACACCAGGTACTCAGGAACAGGGCAGAGTTTCTGCCCGCCGCCCTGTGCTAAGCTGATGGGGTGTCCTGGAAGGGAGGCAGGTTTTGGTCTTCTCTTGCTCCCCCGCAGACTCTCAGAGGCCAGAAAACCTTGTGCAACACAACCACAGTCATCCTGAGGTCTGGACTGCACAGCTGGACACAGTCCGATTCCCATGGCGCCGCAGGTGCAAAGTACCCACCCTATATCTCAAAACCTAATATACCACAAATGTGTGGGAGTCAGAGGTTAGGTAAGACAGAGAAGGGAACAGTGTGCTAATAATCGTCGGAATGCCAATACCAGCCGAGGGGCCGGAGTGATAGTCCAGCATGTAGGACGTTTGCCTTGCACCCGGTCGGCCCATGCCAGCCTGGGTTCGATCCCCCACATCCCATATGGTCCCCCGAGCACCACCAGGAGTAATTTCTGAGTGCAGAGCCAGGAGAATCCCCTGAGCATTGCCGGTGTGACCCAAAAAAGCAAAAAAAAAATGTCAATACCAGTTGAGAACTGAGCATTGAATATAGGCAAAACGATACACATGATAACCTCTAAATGGATGTATTGCAATCCACAATGTGGAAGAAAAGTAAGAGAGAGAGAGAGAGAGAGAGAGAAAAGAGACAAAGAGCCTGCCATAGAAGTAGGCTAGGGGAAGTGGGGACATTGGTGGTAGGAAATGGGCACCGATGGAGGGATGGGTGCTGGAACACTGTATGATCGAAATGCAAATATCTTTGTAATTGTATATCTCACAGTGGTATAATAAAATATTAATTAAAAAAATAAAATGGAATTGGTTCAATCATTGGACATTGACTGCCTCTGAAAGAAGCAAGAAGGCAGGTAAGATCAGTGCAGCCCAAGCAGTCCTCACAAAAATACTCACAAATGTTGGATACTGGTTGCTAACAGGATTCCCAAGTGAAGCAATGAATTTTCATTAATAAAGGAGTCAGGACGCATCGCAGCATCTAACATATACATAACCTAGACAGACAGTCCTCCATTACTTTAAAACAAGTCTAAAAGACATGCTTATTTTCTCTGATTAAAGTTATTTTCTTTATTTTGGTGAAGCATGACAGTTTTTATTGAAATTTATTTAAATAAATCTAAGAGGAGAAAAAGAAAGAAGTGTGTGTTCAAGGGAGAAAACAGCCTTCACCACAGTGGAGAGAAGCAAGCAAAGAAACACTATGCAAGCAAGACAAGTGTTTAATGGAGAATATGGACTAAGGGAACAAGTCTCTGATTAAATTTCTGTATAAATACATACAAAAATTCCGACAGATGAAAACTGTACTTATTTTTATAGTACTTGTGAGAAAAAAAGCAAGTCTAAAATTGAAGCTAAAAGTCAAAAGAAGTTTCAAGGGCCAGAGTGATAGCACAGCAGATAGGGCCTTTGCCTTGCACGCGGTAGAGTTGGGTTCAACCTCTGGATCCCATAGGGTCCCACAAGCACCACCAGGAGTAATTCCTGAGTGAAGAACCAAGAGTAACTCCTGAGCATTGCTGGTGTGGACCCAAAAAGGAAAAAAAAAAAGAAAACTTCAGCCATGTAGAGTTTAAAATTTTTAAACAATGAAAATGAACAGATATTTTACTTATGTAATAGGAATTTAATAAAGTTTTATTGTTTAGGAACATTAAAACATGACAATTATTCAAGTGTATGTAATGAGAACATTGATCAACCAATAATTTATCAGAATCAGGACTTTCCATTTCAAAATCATCACACTAAAACAACTCTAATATATTTAAGGATTGATCGACTTTCCTTCTCTTTTCCTCCCACAGATTTTTGGCCAATTTATTGCACACTGACATCTCCATCTAAAGTGACTAGGGCTGGGGGGGATTGGGTGTGGGAGGAGAGGAAGGAAACTGGAATCAGCAATTTCCATTACTACTGGCAGCTCTGGGAAATAGGTTTAGTGGGAGAATGCTGAAAATCAGTTATTTGGATTATCTGAGTCTGTCAACCATCCTTGTTACACCCTCTTCCCATGACCAAAAACTGATGAGAATTCATCATAATTGCATTTGCAGTGATTGGTTACTGAAATAAGATTGTTTTTAATAAATGTGTGATTCTGATAAAACTAGTTCTTTCCAGTGACACATCCTAACAGGACAGTTTGAGGAAAGAAATTTTTTTTCTATTGTAGTCTCATCTGCTTCACATTTATGCGTTTTTTCAGCATGAGATAGTAAATCTAGATAAAGTAGCATCCCTGAATCCCTGAAGTTGAAAGAAAATTTTATCTTGTCTTTTGATGGGAGTAAGAGAATAGTTTGTTTTACATTTCTAAGTACAAAATAGAGCAATAAATAAATATTTCAAAAATATTTGCCATTTAAATATTTTAATGCCAGTATTATAAATGTATCCTTGAATTCATTTTGACCATTTATACACTGTTTTAATTAACATGCCAATAAAATGATAAATAATTTTCTTTTGGAATCCATGATGTTATACTGGAAAAGTTTGGAATAAAATTCAATACTAATTTATGATACAGAGCACCATTTCTTTTCCTTGGTGATTTTGAGATATTTCTACAAACTTAATTTCTTCAATTTAATTAAATATACAAGATAAAATCCTATGTTTAATATTTTAAATATAGTTTGAACACTTGGAATTTATCCCAACACTGACATTAGATATAGAAAGGAATCAGATGGAATTGAATTTTTTATTTATCAAACATAATTGACTTTTTATTTATTCACTTTTTATCAGTTTGATGCCTGTGAAGTTAAGTGACCTAAGTTAAGTGACCTCTCTAGAGAGTATATATATGTCCTCATTTGTAAATTGAAGTTACATATAGATTATTCGTATATTTGCAAAGGTCAGAAACAAGAAGGCATGTATATGGCAAAAGCCAAGACATGCAATACAGCAAATTCACAATAAAAATTATCTTCTAGTCTCAGGTAGCCATCTTAACAAGATATACTCTGTTTTTCTCTTTTCTAAGGAAAAATACATGTTGTAAAATAAGTACTCTTCAAAGTACTCTTCAAAGAAAACTTGAAGACATCTGGAAATTACAAAGTCCAAAAAACTTGAGTTCATGGCAGTTTTTACTAATTCCACTGATCTAAGACAAATGGTAAGTCATCAATAGCACCAAATTAATTTCTGATTATCTCTTCCATTCTTTCATTTATGCCTCTCTGCTGTGGTAGTGGCTGAGAAAATCATCAAAGCTATCAGAAATAGAAGTGTCTTCAAGTTGAGGTGTCAGAACAGAACTTTCTTCAATTTAGAGGGAAAAGAGTTTCCATGTCTGAAAGGAGACTGTGTTAGGATATAAGAACTGGTAAAAATAAACAGCATAGATACAGGGTATTTTATTAAATAGATGAAAACATTGCAGGAATAAGGTTATAAAGCATATGTAATAAGGAACATAAGATCGTTATTTCCATTATGTCTTAGGATAAGAAAGCAAAGATGGTTGTCTGAAGAGTTATTTACTAAACATTTTAAGTGGTTTATCCCATATGATCCAGTTATTGTATTCTGAGCATTTATGCACAAATAAGCAGAAAACTGGATAGTCAAATGTAAAATAGGGAAACTGGATCTGTGTCTCACACCATTCACAAATATTGACTCAAAGTAGATTAAAGACCTCAAGATTAGATCAGAATCCACAAAATAAATTGAGGGACAAGAGGCTGTACAAGATGTACCTTAGGGTTTCTGCAGTGATGTGATTCCAGAGGCAGAGACAACAGAAACAAAAACAATGAATGAATGAATGAATGAATGAATGAATGAATGAATGAATGAATGAATGTGTTTACAACAAGTTAAAGAGGTTTTGCATGGAAGAAGAAATGTAAGCTAAAATAAGACATCATTCTTAGTGGGGGTATTATTTTCACACATCAGTTTTTTTTTTTGCTTTTTGGGTCACCCCTGCGACGCTCAGGGGTTACTCCTGGCTCTGCACTCAGGAATTACTCTTGGCAGTGCTCAGGGGACCATATGGCATGCCAGGGATCGAAACCAGGCCAGCACAGGCCGGTCGCAAGGCAAACGCCCTACCCGGCCGGGCTATCACTCAGGCCCTACACATCAGATTTTTACAAGACTAATAACATAGATGTATTAAGGTGTCACATAACTAGAATGAAAATCCAAAACCCCAGTGAAAAATTGGAAGACAAGGTGAACAGGCACCCAAAGAAGATGAACAAATGACAAGTGGGCCTATGAAAAAGAACTTTTGGCTGCAGCAGTGGTAGAACAAGTTAGGATGTTTGTCATGTGCACAGCCAACCATGGTTTCATTCCAGCACTTCATATGGTTCCCCAAACACCACCAGGAGTGATCCCTGAGTGCAGACTAGGTTTAAGTCCTGAACACAGCCAGCTATGGACCCAAACAAGAACAAAATGAAGAAATACTTGTCAAACATTATTAGGGAAATGCAAATCAAAACATCAATGAGGTATCATCTTTTACCAGTGAGATGACATATATCAAAGAGATTGGAAACAACTGTTGCTATCAGGGATGTTGTGATAAATCAACCCTTATTCACCGTTGATGCAAATGTCATCTGATTAAACTGCTATGGAAAGAAGTATGGAGATTTCTCAAATCTCCATAGAATATATGGAGATTTATTCTCCACATAAGAATACAACTCCCATACAATCCAGCATTTCCACGACTCAGCATCTACTCCCCACCCCAATACACTAAAACATTAACTTGAAAGAATTTATGAACACCCATGTTCATTAATACACTTAGTACAATAGACTGGATAAGGAAGCAACCCAAATGTCCAACTATGGTGTATGGCCATAAGATCCTGATGGCACCAGATCTTATTCAACTGTCCAATTGTGGATCAGGAAAATGTAGCATAAATACACAGTAAACTACTATGCAGCTGTAAGTGAAAAGATTTTTGGCCCCAATGTGGATGGAATTGGAAGTGAAATAAGTGGAGAGAGACGAAAAACATTGAGGGTCAAAAAGATGAGATAATTCTTTTTTTCCCTTCTTTTGGTGGGGGCAAGAGGGCACATACCAGTCATGCTCAGGGCTGACTCCTGGTTCTGCACTGAGAAATCACTCCGGCCATGCTTGGGAAACATATGAGATGCCAATTATCAAACCCTGGTAAGCCGCATGGAAGGCAGATGCCCTCACTGCTGTATTATCACTCTGATCCCTAAAATAGATAATTTTGAACAATAACAAGACATTGGAATTGGAATACGGAGTCCATTAGCAAGCAATGCAAACAAGAGAGGGAAAAAGATGACCAGACTATAAAAGCCTTAAGGACAAAAGTGCAAAGTTGTGGTAACTTTGGTAGTGTTGGAGCACACCTGAAACTTATATATTATCATCAGGCTGTTACTGGAAAATAGTTACCGCTTATTTAATTATGCCTTCAAAGTATAGCTAGTTTCTTAATCAAACCCATTTATGACAATGTTGTAGATCTTACTTCTGAAATAAATTAAGGGAAAAAATATTGTTTCTAGGACAAATCATGTGGTTGACACAAAACCAAAGGCAAGACACAACAACTGCTGTCATTGCTGTTTGGTCAATAGTAATTTAGAAAAAAAGTTCAAAAATATTTTCATGGATGTCTCTGAATCTTTTCCCTTGCCCTTGAGATATTGCAGGTGTGGCTGCAGTGCGCTGGCAGGTGGCAGACAGGAAACAGGCTTATCTCTACCCAGGGCTCTGCCCCATGGGCCCTGGATGGTTGGTGGTTTGACATAGAAAAGACTGGGGAGCCGAGCTATAGTCCAGCGGGGTAGGGCGTTTGCCTTGCATGCACCTGACCCGGTTCGATCCCCAGCATCCTATATGGTCCCCTGAGCACTGCCAGGAGTAATTCTTGAGTGCAGAGCCAGAAGTAATCCCTGAGCATTGTTGGGTGTGACCCCCCAAAAAAAACAAAAAGAAAAAGACTGGGTCCCTTGGGATGAACCCAGAGCCACATCAGAGCCTGGCAAGCTACCCGTGGTGTATCCGATATGACAAAAACAATAAGAATAATGGACCTCATTCCCAACGAATGGAGACGTTACTGACACCCACTTGAGCACACGGATAAACAACAGGAAGATAAACAAGTGACAAGTGTCTCTGAGTCTTTGATTCTTAAGCTGTATAGAACAAGTCTCCACTAGGCAAAGAACAAAGTTGGTTTTTGGGCTTTTTTTTTTTGTAAAACACCAAATCTATATTTATATCCATGTTAAAAAACATAACTTTTAAGCTGAAATATTTCAAATGAAACAAGTAATGTCTACTGTTTGTTTGTTTGTTTGTTTTTTTTTGCTTTTTTTTGGGGTCACACCCAGTGATGCTCAGAGTTACTACTGGATCTGCACTCAGGGATTACTCCTGCCCTCTGGGGACCATGTGGGATGCCAGAGATCGAACCCGGGCACGTGCAAGGCAAACGCCTTACCCACTGGGCTATCGCTCCGGCCCCCTGTGATGTCTACTGTTTGACAACTTAAGTATCGAAAAATTAAAATCAATCAAACTAGAATAAAGTAAAAAAATAATGGATTATACCTTTCTTTATGAATTTTTATTTAAACATTGTGATTTACAAAGTACAACATGTTTCACAATACAGTTGTTAGAGAGATTTATTGTTCAACACCAATCCCACCACTAGTGTACTCTCTCCACCAACAGAGACTCTCATTTACAACCAACCCCCCATCCCCATGCCTGCCCTTAGCCAACAATTATTATATTCACCATTACAGACCAGTTTGCCATATGTTTGCCTTGCACACAGTTGACCCGGGTTCAATCCCCAGCATCCTATATGGCCCCTGAGGACTTGATCACTTGATTACTTAAATCACGTTATTCATCACGTTATTGCTTGAGCAGGCACCAGTAACATTTCCATTGGACCCTATCACGTGCCAATGTAGCCCAATGGCATCTGGTTGATTCAGGAGTATGAAGAGCCTCAAACCTCTTCAGGGTCTTGACAAGGAAGTCTGACCATCTTGTAGGTAGGCAGCCATGTGATCTTTTGACATCCCGGAGGATCCAGTCAGTAGCTAGCTCTAGTCCAGCGGTCCAGTCCAGTCTCCAAATCGCATTACATGTCCAGCCCATCTGATTTTCGATGCCTAGACAGTCCCTGATTCGGGAATAGCGACAGAGGTCAGAACTCAGGATTCCTTCTCTCACTTGAGGGAGGCGTGATATTCCAAGCATAGCTCTTCTTATCTCTCTGGAGACCAATAGCATTCTCTATCCTGCTTTCGTGGGGCCAAGGTCTGAGGCGTATGTTAATCAGGGAGAATGGTGGAGTCAAAGAGATGTCCTCAGAGCCGGAGGTTCTTTGTCCTTTTAGCTATTTCTTCGATGCCTTTGAAGGCATTCCATGCCACTCTTTCCTCCTGGCGCAGCTCAGGTTTTAGGTCATTCATCATGTTGACTTCCGACCTAGGTACACATAACTGCTGCATTCAGAGATGTTTGTTCCATTGAGAGTGAATGGGGCCTCTGGAACTAGTTCATTTTTCATGAACATAGTTTTGTTAAGATTCAGCTGTAGACCTATCTTTCCACATTCTTGTCGGCCAGTCAGCCAACATTTGTGCCGCTTGACTAATGTTTGGTGTTATTGGAACGATGTCATCAGCTAAGCGGAGGTAGTGTAGTTCCCGACCATCTATCTTTACTCCCATTCCTTCCCATTCTAATTGTCGCATGATGTTCTCAAGGGTGGCGCTGAAGAGTTTTGGTGAAATGGTATCACCCTGTCAAACCCTTCTTTGACATCAATGATCACTTCTGTAGAATGGTGAGATCCTGGTGGTGAATCCGTAATACAACTCACGAAGGATCTTGATGTATTGGGTTTGAACACCTTGTTTGGCTACAGCTCGATGACTGCTTCAGTCTCCACAGAATCAAAGGCTTTCTGTAAATCAATGAACGGGAGACAGAGTGGCATCTTGTACTCCCTAGAAGCCTCAATGAGCTTGGTTACTGTGTGGATATGGTCGATTGTGCTGAATCCTTTCAGGAAGCCAGCTTGCTCGCATGGTTGTCCTTCATCTAGTGTTCTGCTAATCCTGTTCAGGATGACTCGTGTAAACAGCTTGTAGATGACGAAAACAGGCAGATGGGGCAATAGTTGCCGATGTCGTGAATGTCTCCCTTCTTGAACAGTAGAACTGTCCTGCTGGTTTTTCATTGGGAGGGTAAATTGCATTCGGACAGGCAGCGTGTGAAGAGGAGCTAGTGTATTGATGAGTACCGACGGCAGATTCTTCAGGTGTTCGGGTCTGACTTTGTCTGGGCCTGGTGCTGTTCCCTTCTTTACCAACGAGATGGCATGTCGGATTTCAGAAGGGAGAATGTTGTGAATGACATATCCATCCTGTGGAATTTGGTATGTGGGCAGGTGGACGTGGCTATCAAAGAGATCTGAGTAGAAGTCATGGAAAATCTTCTCCATTGCCTTTCTGGAAGATGTGATAGATCCATCAGGGCATTGGAGGGCAGACATCTTTTGTCTTATATTGGGAAAGACATGCGGGCGGTGCAAATGCTTTTCCAGCTTCTGCTGCATCTTCCAGTATTTCTGCTCTTCTGTCTTTGAGATCTTCTTTTATCGCTTCTCTGCACCATTTCGAGCTTGGACGTTAGCATTTGGTGTCCTGAGGCTCATGCCTTGCCACGCTGGCGAATGTGAGCGGAGAGTTTCTGAAGACAGGCGTCCTTTGTGTCTTTCTCTCTCTCGGCATTCTTCGCACAATCATGGAGGTGCTGAAGCAGTCAGTTGTATTCTTCATCGATGTCAGCCATGATGGTATCTTCCCATGTTGCTGCAATGGTGCCAAAGAGTTCCAGTTGGTGGTCGTCTGGGAGTTCTCTTCTTAAACTTTGCTGCCTTTCCTTCCCGTTTCTCCTCTGAACACTGCCAAGACAAAATTATATGGTGAATTATATTCCGCTGTTTAAGGCCCAGTTTGCCCTCACACAAGCAAGTGTGACCCTTTCAGTATAGGGAGAACAAGATACTCAGAATCACCCTGGTACAGATAATAAATAAGAAGGACCTGTAGTACCATCTAGATTGCATGATGCCATGAAATTAAGATGTATTGTTTATATCATCCCCTCTCTCTCTCCAGTGTTTTCCATAAGAGATAGTCTCAGAAGAAGGGATTAGTCTTTGGCATCATCCTTTGTTTATACCTGTAATAGGGTGTGGCACTGTCTTCTACACTCTGTTTAGGTCTTTGTTTACAGGACCCTCCCTGTCCACAGATAGGATTAC
>JAJIBD010006845.1:0-83341 GCA_021461705.1 Cryptotis parvus | reverse complement strand
GAAGGAAGGAAGGAAGAGCTTCAGGAATTGAGCCCATTTTCAAGTGTCTGAAGCCTTTGTATTGAGTGGGTGGAAAATTATATGTTTTTTTTTTATTAAAATGGATTTTTTGAGCTGGAATAATAACACACAGACATTCAATCCTTGACGCCACATATGGTTTCCCAATCACCACTAGGAGTGAGCCCTGAATGTAGAACAAGGAGAAAGCACTACTGTGTGTGACAAAAAACAATTTATGAACACCATGTATCGAAGCCGCTTGGTCAGGATCTCTCCAGCCTTGCTGGAAAGTGAAGCCCTGTGAAGAACAAGAAGGCATCAAGAGCAAAGATATTTGAAATTCAGTTGCTCACTGCCCAGAAAGACTTGAAGTCAGGTGTAAAACAGGACACTAGACAAAGTTCAAAGGTTCATTTAAGGCCTTGGCTACATATTAGTGCCTGTAATTTAGTGTAGCATGTATTAATTGCTTTCCAAAACTGTTGAGGACCAGAGTGTCTCCCTTACTAAAAATGTAATTGTCTTGAAAATGGGAACTATTTGGGTTTGAATTACTTACACTACTTAGAGCTATGCCTATTTGTGGTACTTAATAATTTATGGAGAGGGCACTTCCCACACCATCAGCACAGCTACTAAAGTATAATGGACTAAGGAGCTGGCCTGTAGGTTGCTGGAGTAATGAGATAATGGGGCTGGATTAAGGATGATCTGAGCCTAAGCAGAATCTTAGGAATGCATCTGGTTTGACACTTCGAACAGGATACAGCATTCAGCAGTAGCTCTCATGCCCAAGATTTAGTCCCTGTCAGTCAATAATTTGTAATTCCCATAAATATGTTTTGTGGGGGATTGTGTTTGAGCCCCCACCCAGTAGTGCGCAGGGCTTACTCCTGGCTCTGCACTCAGAAATCACTCCTGATGGGCTCAGGGACCAAACTGGATACCAAGGATCAAATCCAGATTGCTGCACGCAAGACAAGTGTACTACCAGCAGTACTATCACTTCAGCCACAAATAATATTCATTTTTCATCTAGTGGTAACAGATATGAATATAATTGAGTGATCAAAAAGAGAAAAGGTAAATGTCACCTAAAACTCCTATATAGAGGGTGAGAGTATGAGTAATAGTGTGGTATATATGAATGTATATATTCCTATAGATGCATATATATATATAGTACATATAAACATATATGTAATATACGTATATATAGGTCACTTGAGACTCACATGAGACTCACATGAGACTCACAGACATGGGGCAGAGCTGCTACTGGCTCTCCCTGTGCCCAGCTGCTCACGAGGTGCCCAGGAGGGATGGCGTGTTCTAGCCCTGGCCTGCCACCCCAGCAGAGCCTTGCAACAAACCAGACAACCCCCCCATTCCATGAGGGCCTCCATTTTCCACATCTGGACTTCCCCTCGTCAGAACTCCACCCAGCTGACCAGCCTATCACAGCCCTGCTCACGCGGCCGCATGCGGTTCACCAATAAATGCTGGATTTAGAGATGACTAAAAGAGTATGCTACCCACATGGCAGAGCCTGGCAAGCTACCCGTGTCGATTTGATATGCCAAATACCAGTAACAACTTTAGACCTCATTCCCATGACCTGATGGAATGGTCTGAGGCTCTTCTGGAGCAAGCAGGTGCCGTTGGGCTCTACTAGCATGAGACAGGACATATGGAGATGTTACTGGTGCCCGCTCGAGCCAATCGATGATGAACGGGAAGACAGTGATACAGTGATATGTCACTTGTCACTTGCCTTGCTACTTGTCACTTGTCACTTGCTAGGCTCTGCCATGGCTCTGGCTTCATCCCAGGGGACTCAGTCTTTTTCTATGTCAGACCATCCATATCCAGGCCCACAGGGCAGAGCCCTTGGTGTAGACAAACCTGTCTCCTGTCTTCCACCTGCCAACACAGCTGGGCACTGCAGCCACACCTGCAACTCCTCGAGGGGCATTCTACATCTTAGTAATGTAGAATGAATATATATAGGAATATATCGGAATATATATGTTATATATAATATATGTATATATTATATAATATAAAATTATATATAATATATTAGATATGTATATGTTATATATATATATATATATATATAGAGAGAGAGAGAGAGAGAGGGAGAGAGAGAGCCCGTTACAGTGGGGTAAGGGAATGGTCTAGCTTATGTGAGACCGGACTGATTCCCCAAGGCTGCCAGGGGTAATTCCTGAAGGTAGAGCCAGGAGCAAGCAAGTCCTGAGCACTGCAAGGAGTGGCCCAAGACAAAACAAACAAATGCTATATAGCAACAGCTGCTTCTCAGTCAGTGCTCAAGCAGATGCCTGGGGGACCCTGCTAGAGAATATTTAATAATAAGTGACTAGGCATTGCAAATGAAAAGTTATAAAGATACACAAATTTTTCAAGGTTAGGAAACATTATTCACAATAGTGAAAATAACTTTAGAAAGTGGTAAAATATACTTTAATGCGAATCATCAGTTCAGTTATCTTCTTCAGAGCATAGTTATTTCTGTTAACAAACTCAAAGCTTCAAAACCAATTGTTGCAATTGTGTATTTAAAAATTTATATGGATTTCTAAAGACAATCCTGTTTAATGATGAACTTTAGAACTTTCCTTTAAGGAAAAAATCTATCTAAATGTCCATACATGGACGAGTGGATAAAGAAGCTGTGGTCTACTCTGCCATTAAAAGATGAAACTGTGCCCTTTGAAGTGCAGGGATGAATCCTGAGGTGATTTTGTTAAGTAAAATAAGGTAGTGAAATATAATTATAAAATAATTTTATCCAAAAGAGCAAGAACAAGAAATGATGGCGTGGATGCGGGAAAGGGGACTCTCATCCATTATTGCTGGGAATGTCGACTGGTACAGCCTTTTGTAAAACAATATGGACATTCCTCCAAAGACTAGAAATTGAGCTCAATTTTGACCCAGCCATACAACTCTTGGGGATATACCCTGGGAAGCCAAAAACACACAGCAGAAACACCATCTGCACTTTCATTTTCATAGCAGCAATATTCACAATAGCCAGAATCTGGAAACAACCAGTGTGCCCGAGAACTGATGACTGGATAAAGAAACTTTGGCACATCTACACAATGGAATACTATGTAGCTATTAGGAAAAGTGAAGTTATGAAGTTTGCTTGTAAGTGGATGGACATGGAGAGGATCATGTTGAGTGAAATTAGCCAGAAGGAAAAAGACAGATATAGTATGACTTCATTTATTTGTATGATATATATATATATACATATATATATACATATATATATATATGTACATATTATGATACCAATATCCAAGATCAGGTGAAACATTGATCAGGAGGTTTTGTCAAAGGTGGAAATTATCACAAATATGTATGTGTGGGAGTCAGAGGCTAGGTAAGACAGAGAATGGAACAGTGTGCTAATAATTGTCGAAAGTGCTAATACCGGGGCCGGAGCGATAGCCCAGCGGGTAGGGCGTTTGCCTTGCACGTGGCTGGCCTGTGCCGCCCGGGTTCGATCTCTGGCGTCCCACATGGTCCCCCGAGCACCGCCAGGAGTAATTCCTGAGTGCAGAGCCAGGAGTAACCCCTGAGCATTGCCGGGTGTGACCCAAAAAAGCAAAAAAAAAAAAAAAAAAACAACAAAAAGAAGTGCTAATACCAACCTAGAACTGAGCATTAAATATAGGTAAAAAGATACACATGACCACCTCTAAATGTATGCATTTTAATCCACAGTGTGTAAGGGAAGGAAGAGAGAGAGAGAGAAAGAGAAAGAGATAAAGAACCTGCCATAGAGGCAGGCTAGGGGAGGGTAAGGGAATCGGGGACGTTGGTGGGGGAAATGGGCACTGGTGGAGGGATGGGTCTGGAACACTGTATGACCGAAACCCAAATATGAACATCTTATGAACATCTTTGTAATTGTATATCTCACAGTGGTATAATAAAATATTTTAAAAAATAAGATATCCGAGATTGTTAAACAGTCTGAATTGGGCTGCTCTGGGTTACAGTCCTTAATAATTCCCCAGGAAAACATTCATATCTGATGCTATTAAAGTTTTGAAGAGGTAAATGTGAGATGTGTCATCTTAAGTCATGATCAGCTATGACCACGGCATCTCAATCAGTATATCAGTTGGGCCCGACAATGAAGAAATAGGCTGGGGGGTGGGGGGGGGGGTAAGTTTTGATTTATAGAGAGAAAAAGTCCAGAGGACATCTCTAGATGCCTAGAAAAGACTGTCTAGACATGTCTAGAAAAAAATAAGAAAGCAGTTTTAAAAGTTTTAAATGTCTTGGGGTTCCTTCCCAAGGCAGAGAGAGTCAAGGGATGAGTGACAGAGAATAACAGCTTCTTAATCAGAGACAAAGGGCACCAGAGAGTCCAACCCACAGAACTTGGCCTCTAACAATGCGTTGTTAATACCCATCCACAGCAAATAGAAAGCAGGCCTTCTGAGTCTGTACCTGGGGCACTGGCGTCCCTACCACATCAGGGCGATGAGAATGAGGAAAGACCAGTACAAGGGTTCGTTCTGATGACCTGACAGCCCACCCACTGAGACAACAGGGGCACTGTGGTCTCAGCTGGGAGCTTCACACATCCTTGGTTGTCCCTTCCACAGACATACCTGTCTTAGCATGGATTTGAACACCATGTACCGGAGCCGCTTGGTGAGGATCTCTCCAGCCGTGCCGAAAGTGAAGCCCTGTGAAGAACAAGAAGGCATCAAGAGCAAGGAGATTTGAAATTCAGTTGCTCACTGCCCAGAAAGACTTGAAGTCAGGGGTAAAACAGGACACTAGACAAAGTTCAAAGGTTCATTTAAGGCCTTGGCTACATATTAGTGACAGAGTTCTGTCATATCTAGCCATGGTGGCAATGCTGCAGGAATCTAGTTTGGAAACTGATGCTGTCATTCTCCTGCTGGCAGAGGAGCCACTGGAGACTCATCAGGAAGCATGTTTCTTTGTCCCTTACTCCCACCCTGGCTGGTTTCTCCGAGTCACCTCGGTTCTGACATTCTATTCATTAGCAGCAATTACTCCAAGGCAGGGGAACTCTAGCTAACGTGTTTATATTATGTAGCAGGAAATTCAAACCAGGAAATTTTTAATAGTGAAAAAGGATGCTATTAATCATTACACCAGGACCTTAGGTGTAAAAATGAATATATGGTCACTGCAGCTATTCATGAAGGATGCACAGAAAAACTATACTGAATTCTCAGTTTCCAAGCTTAAAAAATACACATCCAGGCATTTTTGGCTGAGAAAGGTTTATTATGACCGAACTTCACGCACTACCCCTCTTTATCTAGAAGTATATACTTATCTGTGTCTAGGAGGAAGGAAGAAAGTCATTAGGGAAAAATAGACTAAAATAATGATGGGATTGTGAAGCCATGCTAGGCCCAAGCTGGGAATGAAGGACAACAGAACCTTCATCTTAATGTGGAAACACAGATTAGAAGAAGCCATGGTCTCCTTCCCTTGTGGGGACCATTTGGGTTTTGTTTTTCTTTTTTCTGCAGTTTGGGTCACATTTGGTGATACTAAGGGGTTACTCCTGGCCCTGCATTCAGGGATTACTCCTGGTGGTGCCCAGGGGACCATATGGAATGTCAGAATTGAATCTAAGTTAGTCACATGCAAGACAAATGCCCTCCCAGCGAAACTATTGCTCCAGCCTCAATTATGAAGACCATTTGTGCTGACAATGATTCAAAGCTGCGTTGACAGCATGAAAGGCATGACCTCTACCTACTGTATTACCTCTCAGACTCCACAGATTGGCATTCTCCTATCATTATAAGGGCTCATTCTCTTTTAGCAAAAGTCAACTACTAAACCTTACAAGCATTTTAAAAATCATTATAACAACTCTAGGTTATGGTTTCTGTTGTTATTGCTTTTTAGAATATATGATATTTACTTGAAAACTTAAAATTGACTGGGAGTACTTACATTCAAACTTATGTCCAGGGGTCCCCTAAGTCCCATTTTTGAAGCCCCAGCCTTCATTTCATTTTACTTTATCCTGTTACACCAAGCAAGCATTTGGTTCCCTCTGATTTCATTAATATTTGCAGTTGGGGGAAGTGAAGGTGGAGAGAAGAAAGGAAGAAAGAAAGCCAGAGCAAGCAAAACATCTTAGTTTTAAGTATGTTAAAGAAACTTGGTTGCTAGTACCCAGTTAATAGGGAATAGTAGTACTAAACTGCACTTTATACAGAAATTTATATATTTCTTTAAGGAATAAGTTAAAATACAGATATTTACCTGAAGGAAAAATGTAATAAAAGAAATGATTCCAAGAATCAGAAACAACAGCGAAAACAAGTTACTATTTTGTCTTTTTGTCTCATCATCATCATTTTGAGTAAAAACCTGTTAAGAGAATAAGAGAATATTTGAAGATTTAGTTTAATTACTAAAGAAGCTATTATGAGCCTGACCATTTCCCATGTAGGGTATTATGAGCCTGATCACTCCCTAAGTATTCAAGGTCAAGAGAGCTTGAGTAGAATGGGTTGTCTTCCCCTAAAGCTCAACTTAAAGGTAACTATACTCCTGAGAAACCAAAAATGGGACCAATAGCTTTGCTGCTCATTCTCCCTTTCTTGGAGCACTGAGAACCAAAAAGTGCCACCTGCCTGTGGAAAGTCAATAAGAGAATGAAACTTCCTCCTTGTTTGGTGGAAAACCATACTGTGTGACAATCTATGTTTCACACCTAGACATTTCAAACTATCCATTCATGTCTGAGAAAAATATGCTGACAAAGTTTTGGTGAAACAAAGAAAAATGGCTGTTCACTTGACCTAGGCCTTTTATTTATTTATTTATACATTTATACATTCATTCATTCATTCGCTCGTTCGTTTGCTTGTTTGTTTATTTATTTATTTATTTGCTTTTTTGGGGTCATACCCGGCAATGCTCAGGGGTTACTCCTGGCTCTTCACTCAGGAATTACCCCTGGCGGTGCTCAGGGAACCATATGGGATGCTGGGGATCGAACCTGGATCAGCTGCATGTAAGGCAAATGCCCTACCCGCTGTGCTATTGCTCTGCCTGACCTAGGCCTTTTACAAAGTGTCCTTGAACCAAGACTGTCAGTCAGGTAGCCAGTAAGGAATCACAACCATCCCCATACACAAAGACCTCTGCAGAGTAAACATTCCATAGGTGAAGATAAATTATCCTTTACAGTGAACCAAAATTGAACTTTTAACAGTCACATTCTGATCCAAGTAGGACAATTTCATTTTTTTTTTGTAAAGGAAAAAGACATTTAGAAGAGATTAAATTCATTTTCTTTGATTAGTTCCAACATTTCAACAAAAAATTGCTAGCAATCAGTAAGTTTTTACTCTCTGCCTAAGTCAATTCGCCCACACTATATTCTGTTCATCCTCATAACCACCTTCTGGAATTTATTATCATAACCATTTTTACACAGAACTCTAGCACAGAGAGGTTAATTAAGCAGCATAATCAGCAAGTGATCATCCAAAGATTCAAATCCAAACAATCTGATTCAGAGTCCACAGACTTAAACTGTGTCATAATCTTCAATGAAGTAAAGCACAGTTGCTACATAATATTTAGGAGATAATGAGCTAGTTTCCAGATTTATTACTATACGTATAAAAATATTTTAGCTTTTGTTATATACAGCCCAAAAGCATTCTTTTTTATATTTTATTATACCACCGTGAGATACACAACAAAGAGGTTCACGTTTGTGTTTCAGTCTTACAGTGTTCTAGCACCCATCCCCCCATCAGTGCCCATTTCCCACCACCAATAACCCCAATTACTCCCCCCCCCCTAGCCTGCCTCTATGGCAAGTTCTTTGTCTCTCTCTCTCTCTCTCTCTCTTCCTTCTCTTACATATTGTGGATTACAATACATACATTTAGAAGTTATCATGTGTATCTTTTAGCCTGTATTCAATGCTCAGTTCTAGGCTGGTATTATCACTTTCGACAATTATTAGCACACTGTTCCCTTCTCTGTCTTACCTAACCTCTGACTCCCACACATTTGTGGTAGATTCCACCTTTGATAAGACCTCCTGATCCATGTGCCCAAAGCATTCTTAATTGACTTATTATTTTTTTTGATGATACAACTGTCTACCTCATTACCTTCAAGACAAATGTTATAACAGATATCAGTAGTCCTGGGTCACAGGTCCAATATGCTTACATAAAGTTTTAATGAAACACAGCCACATTCATTTGTTTCTATAGGAGAAGTCATATGCATATGACTATGCAATATAGAAACAAATAATTTATGTACAACAGTAAATGCAAAAACTAAAAGCGCCCTAACGGCAGAGTCTCACAAGCTACCTGTGTCATATTTTACATGCCAAATACAGTAACTAGAATAGACCTCATTCCCATGACCTGAAGGAAATGTTTGAGGCTCTTCATGTTCCTGGAGCAAGCAGAACTATTCTAGGGCATGACAGGGACAAGTGGAGATGTTACTGTTGCCCGCTCGAGCAAATCGATGAACAATGGGAAAACAAGTGATACAAGTGCATATGACTGCCTTTGTACCACAATGGTGGAGTGTATAATTTGTAGTAGAGATTTTATAGTCTGCAAAATGTAAAATATTTACTCTCCTTCCTTTATCTAAAATTTTTTGCTAGCTTCATTGTTTAAGATAAAGTCCATACAACCAGACACTATCTATGTCTTCTTATATGTTGATCACCTGGATACCAGGCACTGGACCTATTTCTTAAATAACTATAAGTAACAGATGAATAGAAAGCTGAAGTAAATTAACCGAGTATAGGTAGATCTAAGCTTTTATGTATTTCAGGATTTATCAAAATTTAGTGTTTGGCCAATTTTTCAAGCAACAAATAATCTCTTTCTCCATAATGTTGTCTACCGTTATGGCAAAGTTGTCTTCAAGTTGACATTAAATATCTGTCACTAAACAGGAAGCAGCTTGAAATGTCATCATTAAAAGCAGGAATCACCAACTTATATGAATCTTAGTCTTCTGGAAGATGCTCCTATTTGTTTTTCTAAAAAAATAGTAAACAAATGGATAAATGTCTTAGAGGCAGTGTGCCTGACAGGTCCTGACAAGTGATATGTGTGAGAGAGCAGTTGTCTCAAGGAGATCTGAGTCTAATGTAAAGGACCCTCTGCACATGCTGCTGATATGTCAGATTTTCTCAGAGCCCAACCTTGGCATGTAAGGTTTCCAAATTCGTTATTTTAGAGCTTGTGCTCCCAGGACTCTGGGATAGAAACAAAATGGGCAGGAGAAAAGAAGGCTGAGAGAAAAACAGCTTACTATTTGAATTTTTTCTTTGCTGAAGTTTCTGTTCATTTCTTCTCCCCATTTTTTAATGGGGTTAGATTTTTTTTCTTGCAAAGTTCTACCAATGCCTTGTATATCTTGTATATTAACCCCTTATCAGATAGGTGCTGGGTAAATATTCTTTCTCAGTTCATGGGCTGTCTTTGTATCTTGGTCACCATTTCTTTTGAGGTGCATAAGTTTTTAGTCTTATATAATCCCATTTGTTTATCTTTGCTTCTGCTTGTTTTGTCAGAGGTGTTCATCTTCAAAGAGGCCTTTAGCTTCAATGCTGTGGAGGGTTTTTCCTATGTTTTCTTCAATGTAACTTACCTATTCCGGTCTAATGTTGAGATTTTGATCCAACTTTTTGTGCATGGCATTATAAAAACATCTAAGTTTAGTTTTTTGCATGTAGCTTTCCAGGTATATTTGATATGCCAAAAACAAGTAACAATAATGGACCTCATTCCCAATGAATGGAGACGTTACTGGCACCTGCTCAAGCAAGTCAATGAACAATGGGAAGACAAGTGACAAGCTGTCCAGTTTTCCCAGCAATACTTGTTGAGGAGGCGTTCCTTGCTCCACTTCATATAATTTGTTCCTTTATCAAAGATTAAGTGATCATATACTTGAGATTGTATGTCAGGATATTGAACTCCATTCCATAAACCTACAGGTCTATCTTTATTCCAATACCATGCGGTTTTAATTACCACTGCTTTGTAGTATACTTTGAAGTTGGGGAAGGTGATATCTCCCATCTTCTTTTTCCCAAGTATAGCTTTAACTATTAGTAGGGTTCCATACAAATTTCAGGAGTATTTGATCAATTACTTTAAAAATGTCATAGGTATCCTGATAGGGACTACATCAAATCTCCATATTGCTTTAGGGAGTATTGCCATTTTGACAATGTTCATTCTCCCAATCCATGAGCAGGGGAAGTGTCTCCATTTCCTTATGTCCTCTTTTATTTCTTGAAGCAGTGTTTTGTAGTTTTCTTTGTACAAGTCTTTTACATTTTAAGGTAAGGTGATTCCTAGGTACTTGATTTTCTGAGGAATGATTGTGAAGGCTTTTTTAAAAAAATATATCATTTTCTTCTATTTCATTATTTGCATACAGGAAGACCACAAACTTTTAGGTATTGATATTGTAACCTGCCACTCTACTGTACAGCTCATATTAAAAATGCTTTCCCTCATTAATCACCAGAGAGATGCAAATCAAAACAACAATGAGATATCTCACACCACAGAGACTGGCACACATCCTAAGAGCAGGAACAACCAGTGCTGGCGTAGATGCAGGGAGAAAGGAACTCTGTTCACTGTTGGTGGTAGTAGTGCTAACTGGTCCAGCCATTTTGGAAAATAATATGGACATTCCTCCAAAAACTAGAAATTGAGCCCCCATTTAACCCAGCAATACCACTCCTGGTAATATACCCTGGGGACCCAAAAACAGAGCAAAAACACCATCTGCACTTCTATATTCATTGCAGCACTATTCACAATAGCCAGAATCTGGAAACAACCTGAGTGCCCGAGAACAGAAGACTGAATAAAGAAATGATATATCCACACAATGGAATACTATGCAGCTGTCAGGAAAAAACGAAGTCATGAAATTTGCCTACAAATAGATGAATATGGAGATTATTATGCTGAGTGTAATTCGTCAGAAGAAAAGGACAGACATAGAATGACTGCATTCATCTGTGGCATATTAAAAAAATGAGACTAACCCAAGACTAGGCAAAACAGGGTCCAGGAGGAACAGTCAAGGGCTGGAATCTACTACAATTTGTGTGGGGCAGAGGTTAGGCAAGAGAGCAAAGGGATCAGCCTGCCAATAATAGTTGAAAATGGTAATTCTAAACTAGAACTGAGTACTGAAAGTAGATAAAGAGATATGCATGATAACCCCTCAATATATGTTTTGCAAACTGCAAGAGAGAGAGGGAGGGAGGGAATGAGAGAGGGAGGAAGAGAGAGAGAGGAGAAAGAGAGAGAGAGTGCCTGCATAGAGGTGGGTGTGGTGCAGTGGGGAGGGAAACAGGGAGCATTGGTGGTGGGAAATGGGCACTGGTGGAGGTATAGGTGTTGCAACACTGTATGACTGAAATGCAACCAGGAATAGCTTTGTAGTTTTCTAATCCACAGTGATATAATAAAAGAAAAAAAGAAAAGAAAAAGAACTTTCTTACCTCTAAGTAGATTGCTATTCTCTACTCTTAAGGCCATTTAGTTTCACATGGAAGTCTATGGTTTTTGTAGACAGTTACAAATGTGTATATTTCATTCTTTAGTCAGGACCAAAAGTAAATCCACAATGTGTAAATGAATACTTACTCCTATAATTCTTGAAAATATTACTGAAAATGCTGGTTGCAAACCTCCATTTATTATTGCACAGATTACACCAACCACAAAATAAGGCCATTCTGTTTCATTCAGCTTCAAAATCCTCCAAAAGGAAACTGGAGGTACACTTTCATCCTGGAAAAACAAAATTATTACAACAGATTAATACTGTCAAATTAACAATGAATAATATATAACATTTCCTTATTCACAATTTTAAATGTATATATCCTATTCCCAATCAACTGATGACTTATTTTTAAGGGATTTTTTATTTAATTCCTTTATATTAAAAAAATAAGTTGATAACACAGCAGCAGTGCTGAAGATAGGTCTCTCCATCTTTCGACTACCACAGCCTCTTGCGTGCTAAGTTTTCCATCTTGGACTTGTGGTGCACGGATACTATTTCTAGTTGATTTTCTTCTTGTTAGACTTGATGTAAAATCTTTGGAAGAATTTTGCAAGGTTTCACTGGATTCCTCATCTGTACTTTCTAATTCAATTTCATTTCCTTTTGTCTGAAATTAACAAGAAATATGGGAAAACTTGGTTAGGCTTATTTATCCAATAAAAATTAATCACTGAACACCAGATAGCAAGGAAAACTTAATTAGACAAAAAAAAAAGAAACTGTTGATCCTTTTAATATGTTACAGATCTAAAAATTAAAAAACCTAAATAAGAATTGCCACTGATGGGGCCAGAGAGATAATTCAGCAGGCAGGGTACTTGTCTCGTATGCGGTCAACCTGGGTTTGATTCCCAGCACCACTTGTGTGACCCTGAGCCTCAGCAGAAGTGATCCCTGGGTGCAGAACAAGGTGTGGGTCCTTAGCACCACTGGGTGTGACCCCAAAACAAAACAAAACAAAAATACCCTGAAATACTAAAAGATAGCTATTCTATATGCCTTAGTCATTTCCTTTTTTAATGGGTTATTTTGAGGGACCCACATACATCAGCTTTTGTACCCACACTGTCAACAGAAAAATGGCACAGGCCACACTGTGATCCAAATGTGTCATTTTAAGTTTTCTTAACATTATAAATTTTTTAATTATACATTTTATTTAAAATAGAATACTTGATATATTGAGATGTTCAATATACTGAGATCTTCATTGAGACTCAGTATAGTGAGTACTGTATTGAGTAATTACTGGGAATATATTGAGATCTTCAGAATATGGCATACATTTTTAATAAAAGCACATTATAATTTAGGACACTTCAATACAAATTAACCACTTTCTAGTGTTCAGTAGCCATGTGTGTTTAGTGGCTACCATAGTAGATAGCTTACCTATTAACTTTTAAAGTTCCTTATTGTTCTCTATATCTTTCCTCTTCAAAAGAGAAAAGTCTTAAAACATCAATCTGATCTTGACTACCACAATTATTCTTTCCACTTCTCAAAATAACCAAGTAACATTTATAGCATTAACTACAGAAAAATCTGCTTGGATGTCAGCTATTTTAGGAAAATCTAGAGTTAATCTATACCTGCATTTGAACAAGTTTGAAATAAATTCCTTCCACTTTCATGAGCTCCTCATGATTTCCTCTCTCCACAATGACTCCATTTTCAAAGCCAGCAATGACATCCGCATTACGGACTGTAGACAAACGATGAGCTATCACAATAGTGGTCCTTCCTTCTCGGGCCTAGAGACAGAACATTTTGATGTTTGAGTAAAGAAATGATTATCGTCAAAATTTCACTCATCTAGCTTACACTCATTAAGCATCAATACTTTGAACATTATGTCATTGTCAAAGCCATATAAGATTCTCTCGGGCTGGAGTGATACCCAGCGGGTAGGGCGTTTGCCTTGCATGCAGCCGGCCCGTGCCGGCCAGGGTTCGATCCCCGGCATCCCATATGGTCACCCGAGCACCGCCAGGAGTAATTCCTGAGTGCAGAGCCAGGAGAAACCCCTGAGCATTGCTGGGTGTGAACAACAACAACAAAAAAAAAAAAAAAAAAAGATTCTCTCTAGCTTCAATAATGTATAACCAACAGGTAAAAGTTTGAAGTGATGTTTTATTATAGCAAATGAAATTTATTATACATATATATGTATATGTTTTGGGCCAAAGTTAGCTGTCTTCAGGGCTTACTCCTGGCTTTGCACTCAGGGATCATTTCTGGTGGGGCTTGGAGGATCATAATATGGGTACTGGGGATCAAACCCAGCCAGTGCAAAGCAAGTAAGTGCCTTACCGGCTGTTCTATCATTCCAGGCTCTTTTATTTTTTTAAAGAAGTTGCCATTGGTCTTTTTCCTCCTAGATCAACTTTCCTATTTCAGTTAGACCATTACTGTTGGCATATTATCTGCAAGGTAAGTACCCTATGCACGGTACCATCTCTCCAGCCCCAGTTTTATTAATATTACATAAGCATCTAACAATTTTATTTGCCTCTATTAAGTCTAAACCTACAGTAGCAGCAAAAACTAAAAAACACAGGACCAGAGTAATAGTATAGCAGACAGGTGCTTGCCTTGCACTTGGAAGACCTGTGTTTGATCCTCAGCACCCCCAAGGTCAACTAGGCCCTGGCAGGAATGATCCCTGAGTGTATAGCTAGGAGCAAACCCTAAGTACCACCAGGTGTGACATCCCCCCAAACAAAAATGAACAAACAAATAAACCAACCCCAGGTTTATCCAGGCTGTCATTTCTTTGAACAGATATAGGACGATGTGCTGAATTGGCGCATATGCACTACTGATCCTAGGAACCATTCCCCCTTTTTATGTGCACAAAAAGCTTTAAAGATGTTATGAGAGGGTTGGAGCGATAACACAACGGGTTCGGGCATTTGCCTTGCACACAGACGACCCGGGTTCGATCCCCAGCATCTCATATGGTCCCCCAAGCACCGCCAGGAGTAATTCCTGAGCAAAGAGCCAGGAGTAACCTCTGAGCATTGCCGGGTATGACCCAAAAAGAAAAAAAGATGCTATGAGTAAATGATTTATAGAAAGTAATCTAGAGGCCTGAAAATGATCTGATTTGAGATTTTATCAGTCTTTTTTCTAACTGAGGTAGTGTGGATTACAATAGCATTAATAATTATACTTTAAGCATATAACGTTACTGCACCAACCCATCAAGTGCCAGTATCCCCCTACCACTGTTCCCTAGCTCCCTTCCCATACCACCGCTTTGCTGAATCTTCTGCTTGATAATCTCACTTCTCTTTTCAGTGTCTAAGGCCTTGTTTTCATTGCCATTGTCTATTCCCTAGCTTTGTCTCTTGTATTCCACATTCAGTGAGATCATCAGTTTTTATCTTTGTCTTTTATTTTTTACTAATTTTGCTTAATATGATACCCTCTAGTTCTATTCATGTTGCAAAATGCCAGATTTTACCCTTTTTGATAGCTGAATAACACTGCACTGTATACCCAAGTTTCTTCATCCACTTCTCTGTTTTTTACACACCTGGATGGTCTCTATATCTTGACTATTGTATCTATTGCTACAATACAGACATGCATGCATATCTTTTTAAATTAATACTTTTTTGTTCTTGGAGCATGATCCAGTGGAATTTACTGGACCATACTATAGCTCTATATTCAATTCTTTAGATGTTTTCAAGAAAAGTGGGTGAATTAGGATCCTCCACCCTACAAATTAAAAAGTGTAACCTTTATATACTTTAACATATAACTAATACATAGTTCCACTGTAGAAAGAAAACACAAGCATGGACTTGTAAATAAGCAAGTGAATGGGGCCGGAGTGATAGCCCAGTGGGTAGGGCGTTTGCCTTGTGCAGGGCCGGCCTGTGCCGGCCGGGTTCGATCCCGGCATCCCATATGGTCCCCCGAGCACTGCCAGGAGAAATTCGGAGTGCAGAGCCAGGAGTAACCCCTGAGCGTCGCCGGGTGTGACCCAAAAAGCAAAAAAAAAAAAAAAAAGCAAGTGAAGGGGTGAACCTCTCATAAAATCTCTCTCAATTTTGGCTCAAAGAATTGTTAATAACTCTTTCCTCTCTCAAAAATCTATTAAGCATAACTAACAGACTATGTAAAGTAACACAGAGTATTGTTTTCTTATTAGAGAAGAAAAATTTTAAATAAATGTTTTTACCTTTGAATGCTACTGAGACCCTTCAACTCCTGAGTATTTTGTTTCAAACATGACATTCCTTTTCTTCACAAGGCTAACCTAGTTCCCATCCCAGACCAGGCACACAAAGTCTGGCACAAAGTGACTGTCCAAACCCAACCTGATGAGTAAATCATGAGCATTCAAGAAATGAATAATGGTCGAACTGTTGATAGGCAAAACACTTCATGGTATAGGTAGGTCCAAGTAGATTTATAACACTATTAACATTCTGCCCCTCTCCTGAGGGTAAGAGGTTTCGCTCATCCTGGAGCTTTCAAATGGCATTTTAGTTTAACATCTTTACAATTAAATATAAACCCTCAGATTATGTTTTCTTCTTGTCAGTAGTAAAAACCCCCAGAATCAAAATATCACAGATAACTAAAGATAAATTTCCAACCATAAGACCATTTTTATTTGCATTTATAGTTCTCACTGTTTAAAAGTTTTTTTAAAGCATCTGCCAGTGAAAAATATTTATCTGTACTGAAAAAAATTACAAAAAAATAAATAGAAATTAAATAGACTTGACAAGACCTGGCACGTTTAATAGGTGAAGAAACCACTTTAGAAGTAATTGGAAAAGTTCTATTCTTTTGTAAGAATAACTTCATAAAAATTAACAGTAGATTTTTTATGTGTTAAGATTTATAAAGTTAGGTCAGTTGGGATTGAGATCCACAGACCTTATCCAGGGCCGCCTGAACGATTGCTTCACTTTCGGTGTCCAAGGCTGATGTGGCTTCATCTAGCAGAAGAATCTTGGGGTTACGAACCAGAGCTCGAGCAATGGCTATTCTTTGTTTCTGTCCCCCACTCAACTGGGCTCCTCGTTCTCCAACAAGGGTGTCAAATTTCTGTCAACAGAAAAAAAACAGAAGAATTTAGCAAAAGAACTAGTAGTCTCAGCTCACATTTTAGTAGGGGAAATCCCATGAGGAACTTAAGTTGCCCAGGCAATAATGATCCAATTCCTCAAAACTTAGTTATAATCAACCCCATTATTAAAAATAAAATACGTGGCTACCAGTTGATGCTTCTAAAGCTTTAAAAGCTAAAATGCTCTTTTGGATGGGCACTATGTGCACCTCTATATTCATCGCAGCACTATTCGCAATAGCCAGAATCTGGAAACAACCTGAGTGCCCCAGAACAGAAAACTGGATAAAGAAACTATGACATATCTACACAATGAATACTACGTAGCTGCCAGGAAAACGAAGTCATGAAATTTGCCTATAAATGGATGGACATGGAGATTATCATGCTGTGTGTGTGTATGTGTGTGTGTGTGTGTGTGTGTGTGTGTGAGAGAGAGAGAGAGAGAGAGAGAGAGAGAAAGAAAGAGAGAGAGAAGAGAGAAAAAGTACCTGCTATAGAGACAGGTTGGAAGAGGGGAGAGGGAATTGGGGACATTGGTGGAGGGAAATGTGCACTGGTGGAGAGATGAGTCCTGAAACACTATGACTGAAACCCAATCATGAACATCTTTGTAATTGTATATATTACAATGGTATAATAAAATAAAATTTAAAAAATAAATAAAAAATAGATAAAAAATGAATAAAATAAAATACTATTGATTTCTTTCTTAGAAGTCCCTCCAATTTACAAAAGTTTCCTAAGTTGAGATGCATGAGGCCAACTTTCTTGTCCTTGATCCTCGAACTTAACCAAGATGGAGAACTTTTCTTTTTTTCGCTTTTTGGGTCACACTTGGCAATGCTCAGGGGTTACTCCTGACTTCACTCAGGAATTACTCCTCGGCGGTGCCCAGGGGACCATATGGGATGCCGGGAGTAAACCCCAGTTGTCCATGTGCAAGGCACTGCCCACTGTAATACTGCTACAAAGAATAGTCTTGTACCAAATAATACTATTGCTCCAAATTATAATATTGTGCCAAAGAAGAACTTACATTAGGCAGTTTCATGATAAAGTCATAGGCATTGGCTTCTTTGACAGCTTTCTCAATCTCATCCATGGTGACATTTTCACGGCCATAACGAATGTTTTCAGCTATTGTGGTAGCAAACAACACAGGTTCCTGACTCACCACGCCAATAATTTCCCGCAGGTATCTTACATTTAGGGTCCTAATGTCCTCTCCATCAATAGTGACCTAAAAATATATGATTTTTTTAAACCTTGCAGATCAGAAATCTATGCACTTTTAGCTACTGATTACTGCAGCCCTGAGGTCAGCCCATATTATCTCACCAGGCCATCTGTGGGATCATAGAGCCTCTGCAGGAGCTGGACAGTTGTGCTTTTCCCGCAGCCACTGTTTCCAACCAGGGCCACCGTTTGCCCGCTCTGGACCTTCAGGTTGAGGCCCTTCAAGATCTACCAGAATGAATAAGAAATAAACGTAAAGCAAGTGATGAGTGCAATAATGCAAAGAGCTAATGCACATGTTGCTTTGCATGTGGAACCCTAGATTAGACCTCCAGTTCTCCATGGTCACCACCAACTCTAGGAGCAACCCCTGGGAACTGAACTCAGACATAGCTTTTGATCACCTCCAAGTTTTTAGAGGACACACCCTAGTGAACTCTGGACTTCTGCAGCTCAAAGCCATTCGTATTGCCCTGAGGCCAGCCCCGTCATGCCAATCAGGTGCCTCCTGTGTAAGTCACAAAGGGAAATTGGGTAGGATTGGAAAAGGCAGTTTTAATTTAATAACTCTTGGAATAGCATTATAATTTCTATCCTGATTTCTATGCTAGCTAGTGGGGGCATTTTTTCTCATAACTGCCACAGGCCCCCATGTGGTGCATCTAGAATTTTACCAGGAGGAAGCCTGGCCATGTTGTTGTATCCTCAGTTAAGAAATAGCTCTGCTAAGATCTAGGAAGGAGCCATGATAAGTTTGCCTCCAGGCAAGTGAACTTGATTCTCAATATAACCGAAGGCAGAGCATGCAAAATTATTCTGGAGCAGAAATGAACCTGTGAGTGTTTAGAGAAATATATCTGGCTTCATGAAGTTCATGGTCTGAAATTATAGTGTTATATCCCCATGTATATAAATCCTGAGATGCTTTTATTCTTAAATATTTTCTTACCCAGCACCCTCTCCATGGTGTCTTATTCAGGATCTTGAGATAGAAGGGACTTGGCCCGGCAAATTAGCCTTATATTAGAACTGGCTAGGTGGGATTACCTCGAAGAATTTGCATGTGAGTGCTGGTCTTTGTCTTTGCAAAGACCTTCCCTTTGTGGGCCGGGCTTTTTTTTGATTTTTGGCACATTTGGAGAGAGAAAAACCTGCATTTTGGAAGAGATGAGTCCATTTCGGTGACAGACATCTGACTTTCACATAATCAGAAGTATCCATCTTAGTTTGAGATCCCGACCTGACCATACAGTCAGAGAACCAGCCAGAAGATAGAGGTTTGGAGATGCCCTGACGTTGGACTGTATTAGCAGTGTTTGTCAAATTATTGGTGATAAGTACAAGCCTTTTGGAACTATGCTGAACTTGTGAATTTTACCAAACCTTGAGGCAAAAGGAAACTTGCTCCCTGATACTCTAGGGAAACCAACTGATCCCCATCATAAGTGTGGCCCAAAAATCATAGGGGAAACAAGACTAGGCAAAACCCAAGGACTCGGACTGAACACTGAACTCAAAACTAATAAATACACGCATACACATAGGCAGATAGATATAAATATTACAATCTCTAAAGAAAATGATCAGAAACTCTTCATGCAATATATTGTTGGAATGGATTAGTTATTTGTTACTGTACCTGGATTTCTTTTCGAGACGGGTAACTGAAATGAACATTTATGAATTCCAGGTTTCCTTTAATATTATCTGGCTTGTGTCCACGCCTTGAAAAGCTGTCAATGTTTGGTTTCTAAAGCAGAATGAAATTTTATTTTTTAAAAAAAATTTAAATATTTTATTATGCCACCGTGAGATATACAGTTACAAAGATGTTCATGTTTCGGTTTCGGTCATACAGTGTTCCAGTAACCATCCCTCCACCAGTGCCCATTTCTCACCACTAATGTCCCTAATTCCCCCCCCCCTCCCCCAGGCTGCTTCTATGGCAGGTTATTTATCTCATGCACACCCCTCTCTCTCCCTCCTCTTACACATTGTGCATTGCAATACATACATTTAGAGGTTATCAGCTGTATTTTTTGACTATATTCAATGCTCAGTTCTAGGCTGAGCATTGAATATAGTATTATCATTTTATCATCTAGGTATTATCTAGGTATTATCATTTTTTATGATTATTAGCACACTGATTCCTTCTCTGTCTTAGCTAAGTTCTGACTCCCACATGTTTGTGGTATATTTCACCTACTGACAAGACCTCCTGATACATGTTTTGCCTAACCTTGGATATTGTTATCATACTATATATGTATATGTTTATATATACATATATATTTATGTAACGCAAATAAATGCAGTTAGAATGAAATTTTAGAAGGTCCCTAGTTTATATTAACTACTTTTAATGACATTTGTGATGAGTTGGAGAAAGTGATTTTTTAAAAAATTAAAACAAATCTTTAGCAAAAAATATTTTAGGGTGTTGAAGAAATGGCAAGTTCAGACTTACATTATCAATTATCTTGAAGATTTCATAAGCTGCTCCTCTTGCATTTGCAAAAGCTTCAATGCTTGGAGTTGCCTGTCCAATACTAAAAGCCCCAATTAATACAGAAAAGAAAACCTAAGGAATGTGAAGAAAATTTTAAGTTACTTAGGTGATATCTTATACTTGTTTTATGCTTGTTTCTTCTTCTAAAACAATAAAAAGTTTACATGAAAATATGAATATCAGATATTAAAATTTTAATATTAAAATGTTCTAAAAGTTTAACAATTTCAGTTTTCATTGTATTTGCTAGAATTATTATTGCATGCTCATTACAACAATAATATAACAATGTGTTTTGAGGAAATTCTCCTAGACTGTCTTGATTTCAAATTTTTCATTTGTCAAAAAAAAGAAGATGAAGATGGGGCTGGAGCAATGGTAGAGCAGGTAGGGTGTTTACCTTGCGTGCAGCCAACCCAGGTTTGATTCCTGCCAGGAGTAATTCCTGAGCAAAGAACCAGGAGTAAACCCTGAGTGTCACTTGGTGTGACCCATAAAAGCAGAAAAACAAAACAAAACACACACACTACTGGGTAACCTTGGAATTTTTGTGTCAGATGAAACAGTATTTATGAAAACATTTTGCGGACCTTTTCACAAAACATTTGTGAAATGTTTCACTTTTTGTGAAATATTTTGTAAAAATGTTTTATAAACCTAAGGTATTATTCTTTACCAGGTAAAACCTTTTCTTTCTCCCCTAAACTGTGTTCTGCGACAGATAAGAAAATTTGGGTTTCTGTGTTGGTATTTTATTTTGGCTTCTCCCCTTTCTCCCCCCTATTTTTATCCAAATTAGTTTCCTATTGGTAAAGATTTGATTTTCTCTTCTTAAAGAAGATTAATTCAGTTTCATTTCTTTCTAAATTACACAGACATCCAATACACAGAGAAAGACTTGCACAAAATTATTCTATATTTATTTTCCCTACCAGTATTTTCCAATACTAATACTAATGACTCTCTATTCCTACTATTTCCATATGGTAGAAGAGATAGCAGACTTGATAAGCCAATGAAGCTATCCAACAGTAGACTGGAATCTGTGCATGCAGTTTGAGAGGCAGATCTGGGCTCAGGTAAATATTATATATGAAATGGCTCATCTACATCACAAACAAGCAGAATAAATCTCTTCTCATAATATAGGGTCACACACTGCCACTACTTCACATATTATCCTAATAAAAGCATTTTTTTTTTTTTGCTTTTTTGGGTCATACCGGCAATGCTCAGGGGTTTCTCCCTGGCTCTGCACTCAGGAATCACTCCTGGCGGTGCTCAGGGAACCATATGGGATGCCGGGGATCGAACCTGGCCAGCATGGGCTGGCCGCATGCAAGGCGAACGCCCTACCCGCTGGACTATCACTCCGGCCCGCATTTTTGTTTTAAAAGGGAAAAAAGCCATTAGCTGAATAATCAGAGACATGATTATCTCATTCATAGTATAAATGTGATTCCTGAAATAAAAGAACAATATAAAGGACTCAACAAAATATGGTCCATCCATAACTCAACATATTTGTACAAAGGTACTGCATTGATTCTTCTCAAAGAATAAGGCAAAATTAAAGTATTCTATAAAAATTAAACACTAAGTAAATTTAGTAAATTCTAAAGCATCATTGACTTTATTAGATCAAGACACAGAAAGCTCAATCAGTAATTTCATTGTCTTTTTAAGACTTTTGTCAGATGGCAAGCAAGTCTTTTGTGCTTGCACAAGTTTTTAAAAGCGTGAACCTCCATGGAGAGTATATTTTCAGGAAGAGTAAAATTTCATCCTTCCATAAATTTATGAAGTTTTTTTTTTTTTTTTTTTTTGGGTCACACCTGGAAATGCTCAGGGGTTATTCCTGGCTCTACACTAAGAAATACTCCTGCCAGATTAAAACTCACCACTGAATATACACAAAGAGACTTAAGTGATAAACTCTAAATATCTGCAGGGCTAGGAACAATGTGTAAAATAAGAGGGAGAGAGATGCAGAGACAGAGAGAGAGATAGAGAGAGAAAGAGAGGAAACTGGGGTACCTGCTATTAAGACGGCCTGGGGGTGGGCGGGGAGGGGTACATTGCTGGTGGAAATGGGGCACTGGTGGAGGGATGGGTGCTGGAATACTGTATTACCAGGAACCAATTATGAACACCTTTGTAATTGTATGTTTCACGGTGGTATAATAAAAAAAATTTAAAAAAAAAAGAAGAAAATTTTAAATTGACTGTGAAAAAGTTTAGGTTTGGCAAATACCACTTTGTTTATAACCTTGAAGAAGAATTGAATGAGATATGGAGGCATCTGAAGGGAACTGTTAGATTTATAGTGGGGATAGACAAAGAACACTAATTTTAGATATATAATTTTTGAATCAGTGATTGGAATAAAAGGTAAAAAGTAATAAAGAAACTTATTACACTAAAAAAAAAAGAAATACTCCTGCCAGTGCTCAGGAGACCATATGGGATGCTAGGGATTGAACCCGGGTCAGCTGCATGTAAGGCATATGCCCTACCCACTGGACTATTGCTCTGGCCCAAGTGGATTAACTTTCATTCAATGGACTTTGAAGAGTTAAAGTATCTATTTCTATTAATAGTACCAGTTCTATTAATAGTACCTTAAAAAATCAATGTAAAAGGCTAAACCGAAAGTAAAAGGGTTAAGGCATTTGCCTTACATATGGCTAACCACAGTCTGAACCCTGGCACAAATAATAGTTTCTGAAACACTATTACATATAGCCCAAACCCTGCATCCAATGTCTATGCTCCCTGAGTATGGCACAATGAAACAATGTTGATAAATTTAAGTTTGTCATATAGATGTTGGTAATGACAATATTTAGGCTATAGGAAATCTGCAAAGAGACAACAATATTGATCATTGGCTATAGCTAATTAATTTCTTTTCTACTTTTTAACCTAATTGTGCATATTTCTGTATTATTCAATTGTTTCTCGATTATTAATATCTTACAGTCAAGATGACACAACTTAATAACACTAGTACTTAAAATAATGATCAATTTCTTAGTATAACATTACTTACAGTAAGTACTTGTCCAATAGAATACTCTTTTGAGAGAACCAGGGAGGTCCCATACCAGAATGCTAGAGCATATGATGCATAAATCAACAGGAAAGCAGCTCCCATGGAAACGTTGGCTGTTATGGCTTTCTGTATTCCAAGTTTTTTAGCTTCTTCCAAATTTCTGTTGTATCTGAGGGAAAATAAAAGTTACCATATGTACTCATATATCTTATGAAATGAGTTAATGTGGTATCATCATTATTAAGGTCTTAGAGCACTGCAGCCCTGCAACAAGTGTTTCACAAGTGTTTTGTCTATACTGATCCCGTGATGTTAGTGCTATTTTGTCTCCTTCATGCAGAACAGAAAAGTGACTTAAAGACACTAAGTACTTTATGGAAGAGTCTTCCAAAAGCCTGAAGAAACTGGGGACATTGGCAGAGGGTAGTGGGCACTGGTGAAGAGACTGGTATGGGAACAATATGCACTTAAATTAAAAAAGTTTTTAATTAAAATAATAAAAAGCTTTATCTTTAGCAATAGTGACATAAGTGAAGTAATAGCAAATTTTGTGAATATGAATTGTTTTATTCACAAGACAAAAGAATCTTTTTTCGCTGAAAAAACACTTTTTCCCCTAAAAATCTGCCTTTAAAAATTATTCATTGTAATATTCTAGCTCACAGTGGTTCAATAAAAAATGTTTTTAAAAATTGTAAAGTAAGAATAAAGTGTTAGGAAGTCGTTAACATAGTATCTCAACAGTGAGAAAGCTTAGGCATTTTTTTTCCCATCCTGAGTTCATCGAGGACTCTAGAAAAACCAAATGAGAGGACAAAAGTACAAGAACGTTATGAGTTTTCAATTTTTATCTAATACTCTTTCATTAAAATAACTACATGTTCTATCTTATTTTCATAGATGTTTATTTCTAAAATCACGGGACTGCAAAAATGGGTTGGCTTACGAATATAAAATAGTCCCTCAGACACTCCTGCCCTCTTCCCCAACCTTTCTACATATTCTCATTGTCAGGTTGGTCACTTCTAATGTAAGGGGCTCTGACTTGGCCAATTCAGGTTACCCAAGGACTTTGAGTTACCATCAGGGTTGAGAAAAATAAAATCTCTGCATATCTATGACCCTATAACCTGATGGGAGCAGGAAGTCTATCCTTTATTAGCCAGACTTGGAGATCACCCATTGACATATCTGAGGGCAAATACAGAGAATTATAGGAAAGAGGATAAAGAGCAAGAAAGCAAACAAAAGAAAGTGATAGGGTCCACTGCCATTTTCTCTCTCCAAGTTTAATGACTTAACTTTTACTCCCAAATGCTAACTTAAGTACTTTTTAAACCTTCAGAAAGCAGTTCGCTTCTGATTGGCCATTATTTAGAAGAAATATAGCAGACTATTCTTCTCAGAAGAAACATGGAGAACACTAATAGGAGCATTGCAAATACAGAATCAAGATAAAATTAGTAGAGAAATAGGACATATCATAATTGAGTCTTAACTCTGTCTTATCCTCTTACTCCAAATGCCCTGCAGAACCTAGAACATTGCCTTGGGGAAAGGAACTGCTAACTATTCAGAATGGAAAAACTTCCTTTCTTACTTGAAGAGTTCATATTTTGAGATATTCAACCCATAGAAACTTAACTATATAGATGCTGTGTAGCAAGCATTGTGTTAATTTTCTTTTGCAGATACCATTAGCTAGGTATTGCAGAGTGTGAGCCCTACTCAATGAGCATGCATTCTTTCTTTTCTCTATGACTTAAATTTTTTTTCAAAATTTTAGCTATTTTACCAGTGACAAAAGCATACAAAATAAAATGTATATGACCACTAAGTCTGCTAAAGATAAAATTTAAACAGTAGTAAAATAGTCATGTATAATTAGAGTTTCTCCCCTTTAAATTAGAAATCCTAAATTTGCCAATTATCTTCAAAGAAAAACATTTTTGGGGATATATTGTTTATATACATATATTAAAAACACATTTTCTGAGTTAATCTGAGGTGGAAGGTACTAGTAGACATAAATTGCACATGATCACTTTTAAGGAATTTTAGCACTTATGATGTGACACCCTATTTACTTCTTTGAGTTCTTGCTTACCGAGACTAATGCAGAAATCAATTCACTGATAGGTTGTTGTTCCATGCAGCCAGAGGAAACATTTGCAAAGGAAGCAACAGCAAGGAAGAAAATAATTTAGATGCCAGAAAAAAATGAAGAGAAGGAGAAAAGGTGGGAGGAAACACAAACAACACTCTTTTATGCAAGCTTTTTGATAGCTTTACAATAAAAAAAAACGCATTACAAATCCAGATATTATAGACATCTATTCACTGGAAGTATTAGTATAAAAACGACAATTGAAGTAGGAATTCCAAAACTAAAGTTATATAACAGAAGGATTAATATTTAGAAAAAGCATTATTCATAATTAATTTGAAATCATGCAAATAGCCATTAGTGATGCAAAAAGCCACTTACAAGAACAAGGAACAATTTCAGTTAAGAAAAAAAGAAATCAGTACTAATAGATAAACATTTGCAAGATAACATGAAAGAGAAAATATAATTTTTAAACTAAGGAGGATAAAAAAAATTTATACTATTAATTAAATTAATTTAAAATCCTAGTTAAGATCCAGGTGACTCAGCTTCATCCCATACCTGCTTATTTGAAGAAAAAGTAAAAGAACTCAATTATCTGTTTATGTAGAAGTACAGAAGAAACAAATCAAAGAGAAAAGTTTCAGAGCTATGTTTGGTCTAGGGGAAACAGTTTGTCTATTCCCCTTCCAAATTATATCCCAAATCTTGTCATCCATATCTTCCAACAGTCTAGATCAGTCAGCTATCATCCTTTCCCTGGCCCGTTTGTTTTGCCACTTTGTTCTGATTCCATCTCCAAACTAATCACAGACAGAGAAGTGACCTTACCACATAATGTGGCCATCAGTTCCCTTATGATTCTCAACTACTTCCCCCTTGGAATAAAATTCTGAGTCCTCACTGTGACCTCCCCTACCACATCCTGGCCCTTGCATACAATTTCCCCACATTCAGCTGAGCTCAAGTCAACAAGTCTTTTCTAAACCATAACATGCCAAAATATTTGCTATCTCAAGAAATTTGAGGACTCTTCTGGACTCCACTACGGCAGGGATGTATTTTTTCTCATCCCTTAAGCTTTGGTGTAGATGTAAACTCCCCAAAGATGCTTCCCTGACCACCATAACTGAAGTCAATTTGCCCTCCTCACTCTCATTAGCATACTCTTGATTCTTTCAGGACATATTTTTAAATTTATAACTTAACTTCTTTCTAATCTTCATATTTTACATTTATAACTTAACTCCTTTATAATATTCATACGTTTCTCCCTTCACCCCTTCCTCCATGTTATTGAAGCACTGTGATTTACAAGTTTCCATATTACTATTTTTTATTTGCTATGCTACTACATAATCCCCACCCCAGAGTGTCAAAACCCCTACACCACTCTACAAGGTCCTCGACCCTTGCACCCTCTTTGCAGTCTCATTTTACTGTTTACTGGCAATGATATAAGGGTTTGTTTCCATTGGGGATTGTCACTAATTTTAAGAAGTATTGCTATGCTATCATCGTATACAGCACTAAGAAAGTTTTACATAGCATCAATATAAAATGGAGCATAATATGAAGAGCTCTAGCTCCATTCAGTATAAGTATATGCCACAAGGAAGAAAACAAAAGGCAGTGAAATATAAGACCTCCCCTGAGATTTTGAATTATAATGTAGCACCCAAGCAAGTCTGACATATTAATTCTCTCTAACATGGTGGCCCAAATCTCCTAGACAAAGAATTTCATGTCTAGTGGTCTTAAATCAGTAATGTCTTCTGAAGCAACAGAAGCAAACACAAATCCTGCTTGGAAAACTTTTACTTTAATTCTGAATCATGTTAATTGACAATGAGACAAATGAGACAGTTTATAGAAATACTATAATTTCAAAAACAATAAAATTATGAGGAAAATGCTTGGGAATTGATCGAATACTATATACTTTCTAATTTCCAATTGCTATTTCACAGTAATGCTATTATTTTCTGAATATAGTCCAAGTACCCAGAGCTCTTACTGTGTGTATATTTTTAGTCCGTGCACTTGACAGAAACTTCTTTGTAGACAACCGCATCTTTTGTGAATAACAGATTTGTTTCTTATTCTCCAAATGTATAGTGTTAACTTTTCCTTTTGCTTAATACTTATTATTATCTCTTTCTTGGTCTTATTATCAAGTAAGCACAATAATACATTGAAAGGTTACTATCAGATACACTTACTTCACTTATTACTTTATTATTTATTTCACTCACTCCATATTATTTTCTTCAAATTATTAAGTATCTTTCCTGTCGATTTCTAGTCACTTGTATCACTTGTCTTCCCGTTGTTCATCAATTTGCTTGAGTGGGCACCAGTAACATCTCCATTCGTTGGGAATGAGGTCCATTATTATTATTATTATTACTGTTTTTGGCATATTGAATACACCATGGGTAGATTGCCAGGCTCTGCCATGGCTCTGAGTTCATCCCAGGGGCCCAGTCTTTTTCTATGTCAGACCATCAACCATCCAGCACCCACGAGGCAGAGACTGAGTGTAAACAAGCCTGTCTCCTGTCTGCCACCTGCCAATGCAGCCACATAGAGCAGCCACACCTGCAACACCTCAAGGGGCAGAGATTTCTAGTATATACTATTTATTAAGTTAAGAATGCTGCTGCTGCTGCTGCTGCTAATGCTGCTGTTGATTTGGTTTGGGAGCTGCTTTCAACTGTGTTCAGGGATTACTCCTGGCTCTGCATATATGTTTGGGGGATCAGATGGGGTGATGTGGATCAAACCTGGGTCAATCACGTGGAAGGCAAGCACCTTAACATCTGTACTATCTTTCCTATCCCAGGAAAGTTATTTCTTGAAGTGTTTTTACCACAAAAAAAATATATATATATGAATAGATATATATATATATATATATATTTATGCATTCCTCTATTCATCAGATAAAATGCTTATTTAATCTAATCAACTAGTGTGGTTAACTATGTTAAATATTTCTTAATATTAAATTATTTTTCAGTCAGTGGGGTAGAGCCAACTTATATCCCAGGATTTTGGTTTTTTTTAATTTAAAGGAATTAAGCTGCAATTTACAATACTGCTAATAATGGTTTCTCAATTATATGATTCCAATACCACACCAGTATACCCTAGGATTTTTCCCCAGCATAAAAATTTCACGTAAATGTGTTTAACAATTCATCTAGATTTCTGAAGAAATTTTATTTTTCTTCTTTCATACAGCTCAGTTGTATGACTGGAAGAGAATTCATCTTTAGTATGAAAACCTCAGCTTTTGGAAAAGATAACTCACCACAAAACAGTAAAAATTCATACCTTAACTATACATAGGGGTTAGGCCTGAGAGTCTATGGGGTGGTGTTTTCTCCATTTAGAAACTAGGGCGTTAGGACTGAAGTTGAAGTAGATAAGCTTTGTCTCCTTATGCTGTTGGCAAATTTTTGTTCTCATTCACCTTTCATTCAGGAAAATGAAAAGGAATTTTTTAAGTTAAAACTTCTCTCTGGGAGAAGAGAGAGAAAGAGAGGAAACTGGGGACCTGCTTAAGGGGGCCTTGGGGGGAGGGAGGGGAGGGATTGGTGGTGGAAAGGGCACTGGTGGAGGGATGGGTGCTGGAATACTGTATTACCAAGAACCAATTATGAACACCTAGTAATGTAGTTTCACGGGGTATAAAAAAAATTAAAAAACCTCTCTGTGTCTTTAAATATTAACTAATAAGGAAAGTTTTTATGTATAATTACCTTAAGGAGGGCGCTTATACTCTAAGAATTTCCCCCTAATAATATTTACTCCAACTTATATAACATATCTTTGCTTATTTGTGGCTTTTTGCCCTCCACAACACCTGATAGAATTTCAGCTACATGAAACTAGGGATCTTGTTTGATTGGATGCTTACTTGATCATAAAGCAAAACTTTTGTTAGTAAGACATATTTTAGGAAAAATTCAAAAAGTTTAAGCAAAAATAAAATAGAACAGAGAAATTGCTTTCCTGCAAATATGGCACTAACTCCACTATTCTCATAACATGATAGTGGGTGTGGAATATATTCTATGGACAAAAGAGTACCAAACATGCATGCTATTAAAAGAATAATTATACAGTACACACCCATGACACACAACTAAGGTTAAGAATCAGAACCATTTCTGTAGCAACAAAAATCCCTATAGAGCAGCCAGGAGGACTTGTCAATGTTGGACCCTACCACAAGTATGTGTGGGATGGGGGTAGGTAAGACAGAGAAGGGACCAGTATGACAGTAATAGTTGGAAATAGTCATGCTAGACTAGAACTGAGTGTTGAAAGTAAGTAAAGGGATATAAATGATAACCCTTCTGCATTGCATAAAACAATGCTCAAAAGGAGAGAGAGACAGAGAGAAAAAAAATGTATATGACTTAGAGGCATGTTGGAGGGGTGAGATGGGAATGGTGGGAGGAAACTGGGAACACTGATCATGGGAAATGTGAACTGGTGGAGGGATGGGTGTTGGAACACTGAGTGAAACCCAATCGTGAACAGTTTTGTTAATGGTCTATCTCATGGTGATTCAATTATAATTTTTTTTTTAAATCCTCGTAGAAGTCTACTCTTCTCCAATCTTCTTTTACAGAGGATGACTATTAACCTATCATAAAAATTACCTTGTTTGTTTCTATGGTTTTACCAAACAATATTTAACTCCAAATAACATATCTTAGAATATTATGTTTAAAAATATATATATTCATATTAAAATATCATGCTAGATTATATATATTCAATTTTAAATAAAGTATGTTGTCACTTAAAAATAATGAGCTAATGGTATTAAATATAATATTAATATTAAATATAATATTAAAATGGAGTAATAGTGAAAATTTTAATAGTTATATACTTCAAATATTATTAATTTCCATCTACACCTCAAAAGTCTAATTAAAAGAAATAGTTGCAAGGAAAATACTAAACATATAATAAAATATATCTTGAACTTTTGTGCAAAAGTATGTTTTTAGTTTATTTTCATTTTCCAGATCATAGAGTATAATCCAACTGATTGAGGCATGGAGAAAGGAACCACACAATAAATTTTTATCATAGACTTTATGCAAACCAGTCATTGTATCTTAGAAACTGAAATATTAAGTTATGGCCAGAGAGATAGTACAGATAGAAATTGAGGCACATTTCTTGCCTGTGGTTGACTTGGGTTCAATCCCACATATGGCCCCCTGAGTACTACCAGGAGTGATCCTTGAGAAAGAGCAAAGAGTAAGCTCTGATTACTCTGATTACCACACCAAGTGTGGCCCTCAAACAATCAAAATTAATTAAGCTGATGATAATGCAAATTATATCTCAATAAGAAATAAACAGGGGCGGTGTGGTGGAACAGGTAGAGAGGGTCAGTTGGATAGTAGTAGATGATAACTAAACATTTGGTGGCATAGCAAATACAATTATAGAGGTGGAAAGTATACACCTGAACGTACATGGTTGTTGTAAAGCAATGGGATCACAAGTAAAATAAATACAATTAAAAAAAATTTAAACCCGATGGAACAAAAATTATCATGAAAGATATAAAACGTTTCAACCTTAAGAAACTATTTTTCATTAAGAGTACAACTACAATTATTTCTCCAGGATATAGACATCCTGTGAGACAGCATTAAGATATCTAAAGAAACATACATATTAGAGAAAATCCTTTAATCAATACTGTCAATATGAAGGGAATATGGGTGACAAAAATATTTCACATTTTTATCAACTTAAAACAGAATTCAAACCTGTCAAGTTCTTTCTTCTGTCCTCCAAATGCAATCACAGTTCTAATTGCTGCCAAGACCTCTTCAGCTACTGCACCAGCTTTAGCATATGCCAAAAGTTCTTTATCAGTAAACGAAGAAAGTACCTGTTTAAAAATATAATTTTAGGTCATTTAAAAATGTTTAATAAGTTAATTGTGTCTTTTGTAAAGTGAAAAATATACATGTATGATGTTGCTAATGAATGTATACTTGAAAAAATCTACTTTCTATTGATCTTGATGCTCTTAGTCATAATGTTCTTTTCTATTTATTTAATTTTTGGCTAGAAACTTTTGTGCTCATAAGTGATCCTTGGCAGTGCATAGGGGACCATATATGGTGTATGGGATCAAAGTAGGAACAGCAGCATGCAAGTTAAGTGCTTTAACTCCTGTCCGTCTCTTCTGTGCATAATGTTCTGATTTTTAGTGTGCATAAACACATATTTGTGTGTATGTGCACACACAAAGACACACTCTAAATTACTTGGAATTCTTTTTTAGACTGAAAAGGACATGATAAACTTTATTTTATTCTCTAAATACTGGATCTTTTTCTTAATAAATAAGCCTGGGAGTTGAGGGTAGATTTAAAATTTCAGAGATGGCTTTTGTTCCACACAGCAATTGTGACTGGAACTCCAGTTCTGAGGTATCAGGGGGAAAGGTCAGCAGTGAGTGCAGGAAACCAAGAATGTGTGAGGACAAGTCTTAGAAAATGTTTCACATGCCAAGGCAGGCAGAGCTTCTTTGGCTGGTGATCCTAAGCAAGACATCTGGTCATTAGATAGTAGATGCTCTTTGATCCTTCTACTTGGTTCATAAGAATTTACTTTATGGAAGAAATAGTACTGGATTCCTTATGAATGTAGAACCTTCTATTATTCTCGTTACAGTGAAGGGGCATTACTTCTACTTTAGATATTAGGAAAAAAAGAGGTGAAAAGGCTAAGTAATTTGGTAATAAGTGAAACATCCAGATTCAAGATAGCTTGAAGCCATAATTGACTTTAGAGGGAAACTTTTTGGAAACAAACACTGACACGTGAACTCAGAGGTTCTGTTATATATATATATATATATATAGGACCTACTGGCATGGCTAAGTAACTAAGGTTACTACTTGTACCTTGAATTCCTAAGTAGTTAATTATCAAACGAAATACTGCAAGCAAGCTATTTTAAATAAAATCCTGATTAAAGAGTATTATTGTTTTTCTATAGTATAAGAATTTGCAGGCTATTTTTACATTGCTCTATTCCTAATTGTTATACATAAATACAGGTGACTGAGTGGAATATAGTAAAAAATTTTAACTATGTTATCTGCACACATAGTATGCAGTACTGTACCTATCTTTATTGGTACATAAAACAATTTCCTACAGATGCACTAAATCTTCCTGACTTTTCTAAAAAATTACCCAAGGGCTGATTCACTCCAGTGCTGGATCAATGAATGCAGAGGTCAATGCTATCCTTGAATGTACTGCACAAAATAAGAGGCATGTAAACTTCTCTTCAGCTAGTTTTCTGTGTTTATCTTCAAACATCACCCAAGAAATCATATCAGAGGCAACCAACAAAGATATCACTAAAATATTTTAAAATTAGGAGTATGCAGCATGATATTTTAATTTCTTACTAATATATCGAGAACTACACCAAATTCAACAAATCTGGCTCTTTTCCCCATTTATGACCTTCCATAGCAATAGCTGTTTGGGAAAGACCATGACACTATCCAAACTAGGTTTAGGAATTGACAAAGTCAACTTCCACTGTAACTGTAATATAAAATATTAGAAAGAGAATACTTCTATTAACAAATTATCCATAAACACACACACACACACACACTCTCTCTCTCTCTCTCTCTCTTTCTCTTGTTCTCACTCTCGTTCTCACTCTCTCTTTCTTGGGGGAATGGCACCAAACCTAGGGTCTCAACTTGTAAGGTGAGTGCTTTACTATACACCACTGCTCCCCAAAGACTAATTTTTTCTCTTTATTTTTCTGTCAGTCATATCACTTGTATCACTTGTCTTCCCGTTGTTCATCGATTTGCTCAAGCGGGGCACCTGTAACATATTAACTAAAAATAGCATTTCCATATCCAAGGTCATACTGGATATTCCCCAATGGCACATGCCATGAACTTTTGTGTTGCAGTCCATTAACTATTTCAAGTTAATTTTTGTGATACAGTCCATCTGTGACCAGATAACCATTTTCCCCCAAAAAGGCTAAGTTGTGAAAAATCTAAAAATCTAAACCAGTATTATGTTGAGGCATATAGAATTGTAATTTTGTTAAGTTAAAAGCTTTCTAATATAGATAACTTTTATTGTTCAAACATACATATAAGAGGAATATCTTTTACCACTGTAGATGTTGTGACCTTCATCTGTGGCTCACTTTGTCCACTTCTCAAGGTAGGCTTGGTTTTGTTTTAACATAATTTATACATCTTTTTGTTTAACTCCTTATTTGAGATATAGTGTAAACTACTAGGCAGCTTTCAGAGGCAATACACTGAGCCCATATATTACCATATACTATTTTAATTTATTGTATCACCTTGAGATAGTCAATTACAAAACTGTTCATGACTGGATTTCAGCTATACAGTACTCCCAACACCCATCCCTCCACCAGTGCACATTTCCCAACACCGAAGTCCCCAGATTTCCTCCCCTCACCCTGCTTGCCTCTATGGCAGGTACTTTTCTTCTCTCTCTTTTTCTTTCTCTTTTGCTCATTGTGGTTTGCAGTACATACACTGAAGGATTATCATGCATATCTCTTTGCCTACTCTCAATACTCAGTTCTAGTCTAGCGTTATCTATTTCCAACTGTTATTGATCCCATCAACATGTTCCACCAAACTATAGAACAGCATTGAAATCAAGAACTTATGATTTCATGTTGATTTATTAGATTTTCATGCATGCAAGCATATGTGTATGTGGTTCTTTGCTATCATCTCTGGAGAGGTATGTGACTTTAGACTTAAATCATTCTATCACAAGAACCATGTGTTACTCCTTTTCCCATCACTGATAACCCCTGAAAACCACTCATCAATCTATTCTCATTTCTATAATTTTGTCATTTTAAGAATGTTTTAATAGTGGAATCATATCATTAGTAGAATCATATGTTTAGTGACATCATAATCTTTGTAGACTGGTTTTATTACACAAAATTTTTTCTGGAGATTCACTCAAGGTTATGAGTATAAACCGTTCCTTCCTTTTTATTGTTAAGTAGTATTCTACCATTGTTCTGACATAGTAGTTTACCTATTAAACGACATCTGGAGTAATTTCAAAGTTTGGTTATTAATAATAAGGTTTCTACAAACTTATGTTTTAATGCGAATATAATTTTTTCTTTCAGACTTGAGAGAAATTTTCTCTCAATTTGATGGACTCTAAGAGAATTCTATGTTTAGTTTTTTTTTTTTTTTTTTTTTTTTTTTGCTTTTTGGGTCACACCCGGTGATGCTCAGGGGTTTCTCCTGGCTCTGCACTCAGGAATTACTCCTGGCGGTGCTCGGGGGACCATATGGGATGCCAGGGATCAAACCGGACCGGCACTGGCCGGCTGCGTGCAAGGCAAACACCCTACCCACTGGGCTATCACGCCGGCCCCTATGTTTAGTTTTATAAGAAACTGCAAAACTATTTTCCAGTTTTATATCTATCACCCTGCTCATGTCCACCAGTAATTTGAGTGAACAAAGTTCTCTGTATGCTCACCAGACTTTGGTGTTTTTTAATTTTATGTGTAGTGACATAATGTATATTTTGATGAGAGCTAATGATGCTGAAAATCTTTCCATGAGTTTGCTTGTCATTTGTTTAACCTCTGATTGAATTTATATTCATGCCTTTTGCCCAGTCTTTAATTGGCTTCACTGTTCTTCACACTGAGATTGAGACTTCCTTGGACTTTTTTTTAGATTCTAGCTTTTTATCAGATCCATTTTAAATGTTTAAATAGAGTAAAATGGTTTAATTGATAGAAATCTACATAGACACTTGTGAGGAAAACATGAGAGAGAGACATGCTCTAGAGAACATGGGCTTGTCAGAGGGGGAAAGTCAAGAGCTCACACCTCAGGTTGGGGGAACAAAAAGAGAGAAATTATACATCGTAGGTTGAGGTGTGGGCCTGTCTCCAGGATGGGGAAAGAGCCTGAAACTTGTCTTTTCATGTTTACATGGTACTTATAAGTACTTGCAAGTACCATGGTACTTATAAGTACCATGTAAACATGGTAAGTAAGTTGCTCTATAGAGCAACAGTTCTTGGGGTTTTTCTTAGTCTTTTTTTCCCAAAAGAAATCTTGTTTATGCTTTCCTTTTAAGGATAGTGCTTTTGTGTCTTTTTTAATAAAACTTTTCTAGCTTAGAAAGTGTAAACTTTTCTTAAAAGTCCATGATATATTTTGAATTAGCTTTAAAATTTAATCTTGTATAAAGGATGAGATTTAGATGAAAGATTTTGTAGTTTTGCTTATTCTTTGCCATTCTAATCTACCAATTCTATCCTGTCATCTTCAATGGTTAGTTTGAATTCATCTAACAAAGTCTGTTATAACTAATTTTTGCTGTTGCAGCTCACATTTATCTAACTTTTGTTTAGTTGATTATTCATAAATTTTATATTATTGTTGTATCCTTTGTTTTCTTTTGTTTCAGAGGTTTTTTTATTGAAATGAGAATTTTTTAGGGGCCCACATGCAGCAAAGCTCTGGGGTTACTCCTATCTCTATGCTCAGAGAACTATATGGCTGTGCTCAGGAACTACTTCTGGGAGTGCTCAGGGGACCATATGGGATGCTGGGGATCAACCGCAATTAGGGCCACATGCAAGCCAAATACCCACTTGCTGTACTATCCTTCTGGCCCTAAAGTGAAACTTTTTTTTTAAACATTTTATTATACCACCGTGAGATATACAATTACAACGTTGTTCAGGTTTGGAGGTTTCGGTCACACAGTGTTCCAGCATTTTTAAGTTAGCTATTTTTACTTATGCATTTACTATTTGAGGGAGGTGTTGGGGTCACCTTCAGTTTTCTTAAGGGATTATTCCTTTTCCATGGTCAGTGATTACATCTGCTGGTGCTTGGGGACCCTAAGCAGTGCCGGGATAAAGTGGGTCACATGTGAGGCAAGCACCAGAATTCCTGCAGTACCTCTCCAGTCCTCAGATAGCCACTTATAAATAGGTATCAGGTTACGGCAGAGCCTGGCAAGCTAACCGTGTCATATTTAATATGCCAAATATCAGTACCAATTATAGACCTCATTCCCATGACCTGATGGAATGGTTTGAGGCTCTTTATGTGAAAGTTCCTGGAGCAAGCAGATGCCCTTGGGCTACACTAGTATGTGACAGGGCGTATGGAGTTGTACTGGAGCAAATTGATGATCAACGGGAAGACAAGTGATACTAGTGACAAGTGATCAGGTTATGGTGAGGGATTGATTTTGGAACACTGTACATATAAAACCCAATCATGAATAACTTTGTAGTTCTGTGACTAAAGTTTGAATAAAAATTAAAAAGGTATCAGTTTAAATGTCATCAAGTTGTGAATTTTCTTGTTTCCTAGTAAGACGTAATTTTTATTGCATACTAAGCAGTTTCTCTATTATGTTAGACACACACCATCCTGCCTATTTGTTTTTTAAATTTTAGCAAGGGAAACCCTATTACCATTAAGTATGCAATTCTTGAGTGACTTTTTGTGAGCTAAGACTCTAGTGACAGTTTACCACTATAGCCTCAATGATGTTACTTTGGTTAGCAGGTTAATCTAGAATGCTAGATTCCCATTGCCACTTTTTCTGCTACCTGAGGAAGTGGTTTCTGAAGGTCAGACCACCAGTCTCTTGGTAAGGGCAGGAAGTACTGGTTTGTCCTACCTGTGCTCTATAGCTGCTCTGGGTCTGTGCTCTGTGTCTAGTTCCCTTCCTTTTCTGCTATCTTATCCTACTGTCTCTGGGGTGGGGTGAGGGAGAGTCACAGTCTCAGATTGGACCCAATTAATTGAAAATACAATCGACAACAAGAAAATTCAGAAATTTGTTTAAAGTCATCTCAGGACTTTATGACAAAGGAATAAAACTTAGCACTATGACCAGAGAGAGAAAGTGAAAGTCAAGGAGAAAAAGCATTTGCCTTGCCTGCAGCTGTGAGAACAACTCTAGTTCAAATCTCCAGCACCATCAGCATAGCCAGGAATGGCCATTGAGCATAACCAGCTGTGCCCTCAAAACAATAAGAACCACAACAAAAACCCTTAGTCTCCAATAAACCAGAGCTTTAGTTATTAAAGTGTCCAAAGCAATATATAACTACTAAAAGCACAACCCACTGTCTGATCTCCCAAACAGCCAAAATCAATGAATACACAAAACCCTAACCAAACATGTTAGCTGGCAGATTAACAGATGTGTTTTTAACAACCATTTAAACTTGTTTATTCTGCGTAACAAATTAACAGTACTCAGAACTTAATCTCTTCCTCTGTAGATTAAAGTAACACCATCATTCAGAAAGCAAGCCACTATTTTCCTGACATAGAGCTGCTCAGATACTGAATAAATGGTAGCCATTCCTTCTCTAAACAAAACAATATCCAGTAACATTTTTTGAAGCAATTTAAAAATATTCAAAGGTAATCTATTTTGTGTTAGCCTTGGCCAAGGTCACCCCACCACAGTAATTTTTTAGTGCTCTCCATAAGAAGTGTTGATAAAATTTGCCTATAAATGGATGGACATGGAGAAGATTATGTTGAGCGAAATTAGCCAGAAGGAGAGAGACAGATACAGAATGACTGCATTTATTTGCATGGCATAAATATATATGTACATATTATGATACCAATATCCAAGGTCAAGTGAAACATATATCAGGAGGTCTTGTCAAAGGTGGAAATTATCACAAACGTGTGGGAGTCAGAGGTTAGGTAAGACAGAAAATGGAACAGGGTGCTAATAATTGTCGAGGGTACTAATGCCAACCTAGAACTGAGCATTAAATAGAGGCAAAAGGATACACATGACAACCTTTTTAATGTATGTTCTGTAATCCATAGTCTGGAAGGGAAGGAAAAGAGAAAGAGAGAGAAAGGGAAAGAAATAAAGAACCTGCCATGGAGGTGGGCTGGGGAAGGGGAGGGAACCGGGATGTTGGTGGTGGGAGATGGGCACTGGTGGAGGGACGGGTGCTGGAACACTGTATGACCAAAACCCAAACATGAACTTTTTAATTGTATATCTTTTTATTTGTATATCTTACGGTGGTATAATAAAATACTTAAAAAAAAAAGAAGTGTTGAACCCAACAGAAATTAGTAGGGCAATCTCTTCAGCACACTATAAAGTCAAATAAGTCAAAAAATGAGGGGCCTGAGCAATAGTAGAGTGGGTAAGGCATTTGCCTTGAACTCCGCTGACCCAGGTTCAATGCCTGGCATTCCATATGGTCCCTGGAGCACCACCAGGAGTAATTCCTGAGTACAGAGCCAAGATTAACTCCTGAGTATTGCTGGGTGTGACCCAAACACACACACACACACACACACACACACACACACAAAAATAAAATAAATTCCGTGCCAACCCTTGAAAGGGAAACAAAGCTTTACAAAATCATAAGAGCCTATTCGTAGATGAAGGGAGCTCATCTGTATACTCCTTTGTGACTGGGAAAACTGCAAACAAAGGATGTGCATGCATATAGGACCAGAAAGCATCTATTTTTAGATAAAAACCTTCATATGATATATTTAAATATTTTCAGACACAGTAGTATAACACCATAAAACTGTGCACTCCATTTTCAATTTAAAGAAAATCTCCAAACATAGCAAAATCAATAATGTTAGCTGAATGAAACAGTTGTATTGTTCATGAAACATTCTCTACTTGCTGTGTGATTATGACATTGTCCTCTAGGACACGTAGCTCTTTAAGTACTTGAGTATGTGTGATTTAAAGGATGAGATACAAGGGATACATTTTTTTTCCCCATTCGTCATTTAACTAACCCTACAATTCAGGGCAATACAGAGTCAGAGCAGAAGAATACAATGGAGATATATCAGCTTATTCCCACTTATTTGAATTGCAACATTTAAAACTAAGAATCACAGAGTCAGGGCCATCAGGTGATAAAAATGTGTCTTTATAGTGTGGGGCAGGGTGTGGAGACAGTTAAAAGCTGATTCACAGGTTTCACCTACCTTTGCCCAGATTGCAGCTGAAAACCCAAGCACAGGGCTGACAGCCAAAATCACAAGGGTTAGCTTCCAACCACGTGTAAATCCTACTATAAAACCAGTGAAAAACGTTGCTAATGACTGAAAGAATATTCCAATTTTGTCACCAATTCCATCACTAATTTTGGAGACATCACTAAAGAAATAATGTTAGAAATAAATGTTAGAGTCATAAATACAGAAATTTCCTCCTAAATTCATTTTTAACTAAGGGGGCAGATGTGGGGAATGAAGGTTGGTTTCTGGGGAGGGTATTGAGTGTGAAGTCAATATTAGTTTTCATTTAGGGTCTTGATGAAAAATTTCCCCCCACTATATCACACTGTTGCTCTTCTGCACAGTCTCTGAGGAATTCTTGAGTCTGGCAAATCTAACCCCTTATTCAGTGCCAGTTATGCTGATCCCCCTCATGCCCTGCCAGGGTTCTAAGCCCTGGTATTTGCTCAGGAGGCATTTTACGGGACAATTAACTTAAGTCATGTATTGACATCTCCTAAATAAAATCTGATTTAAACATAAAATTTGGCACTCACTCTGTGAGTCGTGTGTTCAGCTCTCCAACATCATGCATGTCAAACCAGCCTATTTCCTGTCGCATTATGGCATGAAAAAAATTGCTTTCTGATTTTGAATGTTTGTTTTCCAGCTGCCAAGCACCACAATGAAACCTGGAAATAAGCAGCCACAAGCACACCAGCACCAATTGCACTGTAGTAATAGGCGTACCTGAAAAAAAGCAAGAGCACTTGCACATATTCTGCTTCCCAATCAAGGCCTATTTCCCAACAAACCATTCATTTGATTTTTATTTGCTCTGTGATCTGCCTGTCCTAACGTCTTTAACAGGTATGGGCCAGGGTTTTAGGTAAGTAGTAGAGTATATGGTTTACATGTACCAGATGCTGGATTCAATTCCAGCACCCCTCCAAGTAAAAGGAGGGCTACAGTAAGGAGACCCTGATAGCTAGAATCCCACTACCTCTGTGCCAATATAGCGCAAAGGTTAAGAGTTAAAATGATTTCTGGGGGCTGAAGTGATAGTACAGTGGGTAGGTAGTTTACCTTGCACATGGCCAACTAGGGTTCGATCCCCGGCATCCCATATGGTCTTCCAAGCAACTCCAGGAGTAATTCCTGAGTGCAGAGCCAGGAGTAACCCCTGAGCATTGCCGGGTGTGACCCACAAAGAAAAAAGGGAAAAAAAGGTTTCTGTAGGAGGTATAGCATGTAAGGCAAGCCACCAATGCAGGTTCCATCCTTAGTACCCCGTATGGTGCCCCAGTTCCAGCCAAGAGTGATCCCTGAAAGCAGAGCCAGGAGTAAGACCTAAGCAATACTGGGTGTGGTCCCAAAACAAAAGAAAAGAGGTTTCTGCTTTGACTTTATGATAATTTTCTGGTCTATAACTGGAACCCAGAGAAGGAAATGGTCCCTGACCATTGGAACTGGTAGTTTTGATGCCAAGAGGTATGTGAAAATCATCTGTCTTACTAAGCAATAAATAATGTTTAGGTTCTAGACAAACATTCTAACATTCTAAAATTGCGATATATATTATGGATACCTCACTTTTTAAGTTTAGTAGGTTCTATCTTCAAAAAAAATGCATACATGCTAATGTTTGGATGAATTGCCAAAGGCATAAAAATAACAATAGAATAATACCACTGTATACTACTCAATGTTCAACACAGGAGGAATTTTGGTAAAAATATACTTTCCAAATTATATATTATAATTTAAAATGTATTTAAACAGGGAAATGTAATCATAATAAATTATAGTCAATAATTATCTTCCAAGTTATGATGATATAGTAAGATACTGTTTAAAGGAAACCTCATTTAACATGTAGAACTCATGCTTTGAGAATCAATAATCACTGTTTAAATCATTAGTGAATGGTTACTCAAAAAATATTTATATTTAAGCATGTTCAATATTATCTTGAAACATTGTTTCATTTCCCCAATATAAACAGAGCTCCTCTCCCTAGGAGTTCTTAGAAGTACTTGCTTCTAATTTTCCAAAAATACAATTAAGAGCTCAATTTTTTTCAAATATACCAAGGCATTTATGTATCTTAATGTCGAACTCATGTTTTGATTCACCAACTCATACTTTGTACTCATTTATGAGCAGTTCTAGGGAGTAAAGTTCAAGACAGGTAAATCATTAATAAAAGCTCCAAGGTGATTTAATGTTGGAGTGACTATATTACCCTGGAGTGCTTTGTTTCGGTCTTTTGAATTAGATGCAGTGCATGTGTGTGTGTGTGTGTGTGAGAGAGAGAGAGAGAGAAGAGAGAGTCCATTTACTTATCTCCTCTATCATGACTGAAGTATCCAGAAAGAAAACTAGTAATTACAATGTCATAGGAAATTATGTAATTTTTAATTTAATTCTCTTTATCTGTCTCTCTCTGTCTCACTCTCTTTTTTTTTTTTTTTGGTGTCACACCCAGCAATGCTCAGGGGTTACTTCTGGCTCTGCACTCAGGAATCACTCAGGGCAGTGCTGGGGGACCATATGGGATAAGGGATTGAACCCAGGTCTGCTGTATGCAAGGCAAAAGGCATTTGTCCTACCCGCTATACTATAGCTCTGGCCCCAATTTAACTATATTTTAAAAGAATATTTTGAACTCTAAATTCTCTGCATGAAAAATGTATACATAAATGTGTTGCAGTACACTGTTGCCCAGAGCCTCTGTACCTTACAGTTACCTCCTGTAGGCCATTTTATAAATAAGGGTCAAGAAAACAGTTTGAATCCGTGACTTTATGTGGCAGTATATTTTACCATGCATTCTATGTTAACTGGTATACTTATTTTCTCTCCCACCACAATCATGGTGGGACTAGATAGATCTTACCAGTATATTTACCTGGCCACCTTGGATCTCTAAGTAATTAGACTAGAGAGAAATGCTGCTTGCCTTCAAGGAAGCAAGCATGACTCTCTAGTAAGTTCAAAGGCTAATATATAAAACAACGATGAAGTAAAGAAGAGAATCTTCTGAAGGCTTAGAGAAATATATACCTGGCTGTAGAATATCCATTGGCACAGATTCATGCCTTTGTATTCTGAACTATAGTTCATCTCAGATGTTCTTCCCCCATCTACCAAAGGCCTGTAGCCTGGGCTGGAGCAATATTAACATTTCAAAGGAACTAGGTGAGGTCCTGGGAGAAGTTACCTGACTGCTTAGGAAGACTGACACTAACTGCTTTCTGTTGATGTGGGTCAGTCTGGGTTGAAAAGTTATAAAAGCTGTAGCCTGCTTGCTTCCATGCCTTTTTGCCTTCTTCCTCTTTCTCCTCTTCACCCTCTGCCTCCTCCTTCTCTCCATTCTCTTCCCTGTTGGGCCTTAGCACATAGTAGTGGCCATCTTGGCTGAGGATTCTAAACCTATTATGTGCCTGGGGCCTAGCGAGGAAACTAAAGTCTGGGGTTTTCCTATTACTGGATTGTGTGCCAGAACAAGTGTGAGTAAAGCCTTTTGAAACTTTGCTGGATTCTCACTTCTTTCTCATATGCTGGCTGCCAATCCCCTGGGGCAGAAGGGGATCTCCTATATTCTACTCCTGGATTTGGTTGGGGAGCCCAGCCCTCTCTGACATAAATGCAATCTAAGCTTAAACTTATTTTCAATACCACTTACCCAGAATATAATTTTATAAAAATAAAAAGATTTTATTCCCTTGGAAAAGTGAAAATGGAATTGTTTTTATTGCTTTGAATATTTACTATTATATTGCAAAATTTCTACATTACTATTATATATAATATCACTTTGAACATTTACTATTATAGAGCAAAATTTCAAACATTGCCCCAATTAGGCCAATACTGAAAAGCTTAATGATAGAAAGGAAAATATCTAATTACGTGGTCATCTGTTCCTCCAGATTGTTGAACATAGCCGAAATGTCATTGCCTAGACAAAACACACATAGACCATTTTATTATGTCTCTTTAGTCTACTAAAAAATAAGCATAAAAATTAATTAAGCTATGCCATTTAACAATTAACCTTTAATAAATCCTCCAATTAAACCCTTTTAATCCCTAAGTGGTCAATAAGAAACAAAATTCTTTGGGTTTTCTTTTTGTTGTTGTTGTTTCTATAGTCAGGAATTACTCCTGGCATTGCTCAGAGGACCATATGGGATGCCAGGAATTGAACCCAGTTTGGTCACATGCAAAGCAAACACCTACCCATTGTGCTATCACTCCAAGGGTCTTTGTTATTTCAATACAGACTTGACTACAAACCAGTTAAGACTTAAGAGTAACAATGAATTTATTGTTTTTATTTTTATTTAAAATACAAAATGCAAAAAATATACCAGTTCATCATGCAGTATTAGCAAATCCTAGATATATTTCAATATATCTTCAAATTTTTATCAAAATTTCAATATATCGAAACTTGAAAAAATATATTAAAGCATATTCCCTAACACATAAATGAACATACACTTGCATACACTAAGGCATTACATATATTTGGGGGCAGAGGGGGCCACATCTGGCAGTGTGTGTGCAGGGCTTACTCCCTTGCTCTGCACTCAGAAATCACTCCTGGTGAGCTTGGAGGACCATATAGGGATCCAACCTGGATCAGCCATTTGCAAGGCAAGTGCTGAACTATAGCTCTGCACCCCTCCACTCTCAAAAGGACACTATTTTATTTTAAATTTTTTATTATACCACCGTGAAACATACAATTACAAAGGTGTTCATAATTGGTTCTTGGTAATACAGTATACCAGCACCCATCCCTCCATCAGTGCCCCATTTCCACCACCAATGTACCCCAACCCCTCCGGCCCACCCCCCATGCTGCCTTAATAGCAGGTACCCCAGTTTCCTCTCTTTCTCTCTCTGTCTCTCTCTCTCTCTCTGTCTATGCATCTCTCTCCCTCTTATTTTACACATTGTGGCTAGCCCGGCAGATATTTAGAGTTTATCACTTACGTCTCTTAGTGTATATTCAATGGTGAGTTTTAATCTGCCATTACCATTTCCCACATTTAGTAAAACACTGGTATCTATTTATGTCCTATTAGTAAATGCAGTCATTCTATATCTGAAAAGGACACTATTTTACCGTACATTTTTTCCTACATTTTTTATATACTCAAATACAAAAGCAGTCACAATTTTCTTTTTTTAAAAAGGTGTCTTAAAAATTAGTCTAGGGGATTGTGAGATAGTACAGCAGGTGAGCACTTGCCTTGTACATGTAGTTAACCTAGTTCACTCCCTGGAACACCACATAGTCTCGAATGCCCCCAGGAGTAACTCCTGAGAGAAGAGCCAGGAGTAAGTCCTGGGCACCATCAGGTGTGTCCCCAAGACAAAACTTTTTAAAGGTAATTTTAAAAAGTAAAAATCATTCACAATTAGTAGTACAGCTCGGCTTAGTGGCGCAAGCGGCCGCGCAGTTCATCAATAATTGCTGGATTTTGAGATGACTACAAGAGAATGCTACCCGCACGGCAGAGCCTGGCAAGCTACCCGTGTTGTATTTGATATGTCAGATACCAGTAACAATTATAGATCTCATTCCCATGACCTGATGGAATGGATTGAGGCTCTTTATGTTCCTGGAGCAAGCAGGTTCCCTTGGGCTCTACTTGCATGAGACAGGTCATATGGAGATGTTACTGGTGCCCGCTCGAGCAAATCGAAGATGAACGGGAAGACAGTGATACAGTCAATTTCCATGTCATTATATTTATATTGTGTGCTATTTTAGAAAAAAAAAATGCCCACTTGAAAAAATCCATATAGCAAAATGATAATTATAAAGTCATTAAAATAAATATGACTCTGAATTTAAATATATGTTAAAGACACTTTACATAATATCAAAACTTTCAAGTTAAAATTATCCGAGAGATTATAATTTACTTTCAAGAATCTCAAAAGCTACAGTTTAAACAAACAGTTATAAGGAAGGATGTGTGAATAGCATGTCAAAATTACCACTGTTTTTCTTCAAGAGCTGGAAATCTTTGACCATATGACAATATTTGCTAAATTTTCAATATAGGAAAGAAAGTCAATCACCTACGTGAAGCACTTTTTTTTTTCTTTTGGGTCACACCAAAAAGAAAATATTGGCTCAGGGGTTACTCTTGGCTCTGCACTAGGAATTACCCCTGGCGGTGCTCAGGAGACTGTATAGGATGCTGGGAATGGAAACCAGGTCGGCCATGTGCAAGGCAAATGCCCTTCTTGCTGTGCTATTGCTCCAGCCCCAACGTGAAGCACTTTTTAAAATAAAATACTCTTGCTCACATCCTGTGATTCAAGTTTTCACAACCTTAATTTTTAATTCTTCCACCACTTGTTAGCCCTCACCCATCATCACTGGGTTCCTCAGTGATGATGTTAGCCCTCACCCCAACCACTGGGTTCCTCAGGCTTTCCCCCTCTTCCCTACGTACTTGTATTTTCCAGAATTCCATATTCACTCTTACAGTGACTTTACCCAATTTCAGCTTCTGTGACTCCCAAATCCATATCCACAATCCTCTCCTTAACTCTTTATCTAATGCTCTAGTTTAGGTTTACATCTTCTCTAACCTCTGCCCCACTGAGAGTCTCCCAACTGGTCTTTCCACAGTAATCAAATTCTCATACTGCAACCAAATCCTCTTATCTTTGGAAATAAAATTATATTGCTTCTGATAATAACCTTCTATGACAGTTCACGGCCTACCAGGATAATGTCCAAGATCCATAATATTTCAAGTCCAAGACACATAATATACATAATTTTTCAGTCTAGCCAGAGGTAACCATATGGCAAGATAACAATCTTAATTCTTAACCACAGACTCTCCAGGTATGCTCTTTAATCCTCTCTTCACCCTAGTAGCTAGAAGACTGAGTAGTCACAGTCTCGAGGGACTCTGGAGCTGCAACAAAGGAGCCAGCACCTCCTTTCTTTATCACTTTTTGTGCTTTTGTAGTCAATGCTCAATGCCCTTGGAGAGTGAAGCGGTAGTTGAGTATGCCAAAACAGTCTGCTTTAAACATGAGACTAAATTCCACTCTCTCAAAGAAAAAAGATTTGTAGTGCAAGAAGCCATTCTGATTTGATTCCCAACACCACATGGTCCCCCAAAGCACTACCAAGTATAGACCAAGAGACCCCTGATCATTGACAGGATGACTCTTGTGATCCTTGACACAATAAGGCACAAAAACATTGCCTCCTCAGTTCCGAGAATTGAACCCTCTGCTCTGGCTAATGGAGAATTACCAGGAGTGACTCCTGGGTACCTGTAGTAGCAAAGGGAGGTCCCTTACCCCCAAAAATGTGTTCTGCAATATGAAAAAGGTGTTGCAGGACACCTAAAAGCCTAAAAGCCTCTGCATCTGCCCTGGATTGCCTCCTGCAGATCATTTTGTAGATAGGGGGTAATTTAAATGTGGCAGTTTATCTGACCATGTATTCTGTACTGTCTGCCTTCACTGTCACTGTCTTCCTGTTCATCATTGATTTGCTCGAGAGGGCACCAGTAACATCTCCATATGACCTGTCTCATGCAAGTAGAGCCCAGGGCACCTGCTTGTTCCAGGAACATAAAGAGCCTCAAACCATTCCATCAGGTCATGGGATTGAGGTCTATAATTGTTACTGGTATCTGGCATATCAAATACGACATGGGTAGCTTGCCAGGCTCTGCTGTGCGGGTAGCATACTCTTGTAGTCATCTCAAAATCCAGCATTTATTGATGAACTGTGCGGCCGAGCCGGGCTGTGATAGGCTGGTCTGCTGGGTGGAGTTCTGACGAGGGGAGTCCGGATGTGGAAAATCGAGGTCCTCATGGAGTGGGGGGGTCGTCTGGCTTGTTGTGAGGCTCTGTTGGGGTGGCGGGCCAGGGTTAGAACCTGCCATCCCTCCCAGGTGCCTCATGAGTGGCTGGACACAGTGAGAGCCAGTAGCAGCTTTGCCCCATGTCTGTCTCTGAATCAGCATACCAGAGACTCATGAGGCACCTGGGAGGGATGGCAGGTTCTAGCCCTGGCCCGCTACCCCAGCAGAGCCTCACAACAAGCCAGACGGCCCTCCACTCCATGAGGACCTCCATTTTCCACATCTGGACTTCCCCTTCGTCAGAACTCCCACCCAGCAGACCAGCCTATCACAGCCCAGCTCATCCAGATCCACCCTGCTGCAGTCTTTTAATCCGGCCCAGGTATGCTGATCCAGAGACAGACATGGGGCAGAGCTGCTACTGGCTCTCACTGTGCCCAGCCACTCAAGAGGAACCTGGGAGGGATGGCAGGTTCTAGCCCTGGCCTGCCACCCCAGCAGAGCCTCACAACAAGCCAGACGACCCCCCCACTCCATAAGGACCTCCATTTTCCACATCTGGACTTCTCCCTCGTCAGAACTCCACCCAGCAGATCAGCCTATCACAGCCCGGCTCATCGAGATCCATCCTGCTGCAGTCTTTTTTTAATCGGCCCAGGTATGCTGATCCAGAGACAGACATGGGGCAGAGCTGTTACTGGCTCTCACTGTGCCCAGCCACTCATGAGGTGCCTGGGAGGGATGGCAGGTTCTAGCCCTGGCCCGCCACCCCAGCAGAGCCTCACAACAAGCCAGACGACCCCCCACTCCATGAGGACCTCCATTTTCCACATCTGGACTTCCCCCTCATCAGAATTCCACCCAGCAGAGCAGCCTATCACAGCCCGGCTCATCGAGATCAACCCTGCTGCAGTCTTTTTAAATCCGCCCAGGTATGCTGATCCAGAGGTATTCTGTACTGGCTGGTATAAATATTCTCTCATGCTACCACAATCATCGTGGGACTAGCTAGATCTTACCAGCATATTTGCCTGGCCACATTGGATCTTTAAGTAATTAGACCAGAGATAAATGCTGTTTGCCTCCAAGCAAGCAAGCATGGCTCCCTGATAACTCAAAGGCAACTAAAATACAAAACTACCGTGAAGTAGATGAGACTCTTTTGAAGGCCTGGAGAAATATTCTGTTCTCTGATTAAAAGGATGACTAAACCTGGGCTGGAGTGATAGCCCAGCGGGTAGGGCGTCTGCCTTGCACACGGCCGGCCTGTGCCGGCCGGGTTCGATCCCTGGCATCCCATATGGTCCCCTGAGCACCACCAGGAGTAATTCCTGAGTGCAGAGCCAGGAGTAACCCCTGAGCATCGCCAGGTGTGACCCAAAAAGCAAAAAAAAAAAAAAAAAAAGGATGACTAAACCACTGACTCAAATGGTCCACAAGGTTCCAGTACTGATCAGGAACTGTACAATTTTTCTTTTTTTTTTTATCTCTTATTGTAGGAAGTTCTAGGAGCCATAAGCGAAGCTTGGGCCTCCTGCCTAGATGATCAATTATTCTGGTATTTGCCTAGGTTTGAACCTGTTTCTCAGTGTGGGTGTATGTGGGCTAATTGCAGGTGGCCAGGAGTAACCCCCTGAGCATCGCCGGCTGTGACCCAAAAAGAAAAAACAAAATCCCAAAAGTTCATTAAAACATTATTTTTTTAACTGAAGTAATGCTGACATGACTACATAACTATGTTACAGGGTTACAATTGTATGCCTTAAAGATTATTTTGGGAGCTAACTACTGTGACACATGAAAAATCTCGGTTCTTAATTACTGGATTAAGATGTTACCACTGGCATCTTCCTTTCTGGGATATCCCTCCTTGCAGTGCACTGGATTGAAAGCCTAACATTACTAACTGACTTCAGGTCATTAAAAAAAAATCACAATTGCCTTTACTTAGGTTTATTTCCAGATAGTTTCATTAAAATGAAGATAATTCACAGAATACAACAGAACTTAAATCAATTAAGTTCACAAAAGTGGTGTATGGAGCCAGACAGTCTCTTAGGCCCAAGTCACCAGAACTGTTAAAGCAAAGGCAAAGTCTAGAATAAAATAGATATCAGGAAGTCAGACACAACAAAAAATTGGACAAAGCCATTGTCTGTCACTGTAAGCCATATGAAGAGAAGCATATGGAGGTTTTCTGCAGCCACAGAGAAAGATCTATTCACTCAAAAATGTCTTTAGAACTATACAGTTATACTCTATGTTTAATGTAAAACTCAAAACTTTAAGAACGTCAGGAAATTCAAGTTTTCTTTTATTCTTTTCTTTCTTTTTTCTTTCTTTTTTTTTTCTTTTTTTTTTTTTCTTTTTGGGTCAAACCTGGCAATGCGCAATGCTCAGGGGTTACTCCTGGCTCTGCACTCAGGAATTACTCCTGGTGGTGTTCGAGGGACCATATGGGATGCCGGGGGATCGAACCTGGGCGGCACTGGCCAGCCACGTGCAAGGCAACACCCTACCTGCTGGGCTATCGCTCCAGCCCTTCTTTTCTTTTGCAATACCAGTGGTGCTCAGGGCTTACTCCCGAGCTCCACACTCAGGGATATTCCTCACAGGCTCAGGAGACCATTGGGGCAGCCAAAGATCAAATCCAGGTTGACTGCATGCAAGGCAAACGCCCTACTATTGTACTATTGTACACCCTACACTGCACTGTTGACTCTTCTGGCTCCTAAACCAACTTTTCCTAAGCAAGGAATACTTCTTGCTTCTAACAAAACAGGCTCCAGCAACTAATCAAACCCCATGGAGAGGCGATGAAATTCTGTGTAGTGAAGCACAAGGAGAATAAAGATGTGAAAAGGGCTCTGGAGTTTATTAGGTTGTTTCCCCTCTCAGAAGCAGGAAAAAATTATTTGCCTTCCTCTCTAGACTGCATTAGTTCACTGAAGGTTAATTCAATTAACCTTCAGGGTATTTGAAGGCTGAACCTGTAGATGAACAGGTTAATGACAGGGGATTTATTAGACTTCTAGACTAAGAATTTCAGTAGAGATAGCATACTGCCTTTGAAAAAGCACAGAAGGGGGCCAGAGCAAAAACCCAGTGGGTAGGGGCGTTTGCCTTGCACGCCGCCGGTCCATGCCAGCCCAGGTTCGATCCTTGGCATCCCATATGGTCCCCCGAGCACCGCCAGGAGTAATTCCTGAGTGCAGAGACAGGAGTAACCCCTGAGCATTGCCGGGTATGACCCAAAATAATAATAATAATAATAATAATAATAATAATAAAAATACTAAAAAAAAAAATTTTTTAAAAAAAAAAAAGAACGGAAAGGACAAAAACACAGCTAAATGGCAATAAGTAGTATGGAGAAAAGCACATTAATTTTGTTTTAGCTAATATTTTTTAAATGCTTCATTTGTTTCATAGAATATGCTTACAATACACATGAGGTGCTATGACACCAAATTTGATCATCACCTCTTTGAAACCTATAATTCCAGTATATTGTGTCAGGGCTTTTCCACTGCTCTCCCAAATATTTCCTGTAGAGTCATATATATAGCACTAATTGTACCCAACTGCATTTGTTAATTCAATTGTCTATTCCTCTGCTTGGAGAGACTGGAAATGAATAGTTAGGAAATGAACAGTGGTGGTGCATAAGAAGAATGGTTTAACAGGAATTTGACAAATTGACCATAATCACCCATTCAATATCCTACCTCAGAAATAAGCAGCCTTTTTCTACAAAGGTCTAGATAATAAATGTTTTAGGTTGTGTAGACTATATGTCAACACATAGTCTCTTCTTCACCTCCTCTCCACTGCCACTGTGGTATGAAAGCAGTCAGATAATATGAAAACAAATGGGTACAGTTGTGTTCTATTATCATTTTACTAGGAGGTTTACAGATACTAGAATTTCAGTTTCATATCATGCGCAATATCACAACAAAAAGCTTCTGACCCCCATGATTTAAAAATGCAAAAGCAGGGCCGGAGTGATAGCCCAGCGGGTAGGGCGTTTGCCTTGCACGTGGCTGGCTAGTGCCGGCCCGGGTTTGATCCCCGGCATCCCATATAAGAAGTACTTCCTTGTCTTGTCCCTGATCTCAGGGGGAAGGCTTTCAACTTTTCCCCATTGAGAATGATGCTCGCTGTGGGCTTTTTGGTGGCGGGATGGGTGCTGCAACACTGTATGACCAAAACCCAAATATGAACTTTTTAATTGTATATCTTTGTAATTGTAAAATAAAAAAAAAATAAATTAAAAAAAGAAGTACTTCTTAAAAATATTAATGTTTCAAAAATAGATATTGGTGTTTCCTAAAAACAGTAAAAAAGTCTATTCATATCTGTGAAAGGGAGATACAGTAAAGACCAATGTTTCTCAACCAAGGGCTAAATATAGTCCCCCACCCCCATGATGGGCCTCCAACATATTCCAAGGGGGACCACAGGTACAAATTGCAGAAACGGGAACCATAGGATGAGACAAAGGTACCATCTAGTAGATCAGGGTACCACAGAAGGAAACAAATTCATAAGGGGGCTAAAGTCTGGAAAAAGGGTTGAGAAAACCATTACAGACAACTGTTAATGGAAATTAACAAATATTGAGGCTTGAGATATAGGTCAATGGACTGGGGCACAGGCTTTACTTGAAGGAAGCCAAGGTTTAATTTCCAGCAGTGTGTGGTCCCCTGAACACCACTGAGAGTGACTGCCAAGCGCTAAAGAGGGTGTAGCACACTGAGGACCACAAGACGTGGCCCTAAAATTTAAGAGAGAACTAGGCGCTGCTCAAGCTGTGTTTACTGGTGGCGATCAGAGTTCAGGCCTGTAAGTGTCCGGCATCCATTCAACAGTATGCTCGCCTCAGAATGGGCCCATTACAACACTTGAGTTTAGCACCTGTTGTTTATAGTAGCACACACAAGGACACAAGGACCTGAGAGACAGTATCAGAGTTTGGAAGGGTGGCTGACTCTGAATTGAATCCTGAGTCTACATATCACTTCACTTGTCTTCCTGTTGTTCATTGATTTGCTTGAGCGGGCACCAGTAATGTCTCCATTCACTGGGAATGAGTCCTGAGACTACATATGGTCCCCTAAATACCTTCAGGAATGACAGCAGAAGCAAGACGGAGAGCATTAGGAGTAGTCTCCACACATCAAAGAAAAAGTGATAGGAGATAGTACAGTGAGTAGAGTGCTTGCCTTGCATGTGGTCAACTCCAGGCTGAATCCCTAGCTCTGCATGGTCTTCTAAGTACTGCCTGGAGTGATCTCTGGAACAAAGCTAGGTGTAAGCCCTTAACACCACCAGAAACAAACAAAATTTTCAAAATTATTCTAAACCCTGCTCTAAAAAAGTCAGAGAATCTCATAATTCTTATATTATTCATTCCTAATTTTGATAAATTAGGTTCCTTACCTCATCCTGAAAATTTCTATGATGCTTCTGACTTCATACCAATTTCTTTTTTTCACTTTTCTCTGCTAGAACTTCACAGCATGGTATTTCTTTATTTTTTAAGTATTTTATTGTATGACCATGAGATATACAATTACAAAGATGTTCATGTTCTGGTTTTGGTCATACAGTATCCCAGCACCCATCCCCCATCAGTGCCCATTTCCCATTACCAATAACCCAATTCCTCCCCCAGCTTGCCTCTAGCTTCTCTCTCCCTCCCTTTCTCCCTCCCCCCTCTTTCTCTCTTTCTTCTCTTACACATTGTGCACTGCAATAAATACGTTTAGAGGTTATCCGGCATATCTTTTTGCCTATATTCAATGCTCAGTTCTAGGCTGGTTTTATCATTTTCGACGATTATTAACACACTGTTCCCTTCCCTGTCTAGCTAACCTCTGACTCCCACACACCTTCTGACCTTGGATATTGGTATCATTATATATATATATATATATGTATATATATGTATGTATATGTATACATATATATTTATGTCATGCAAATAAATGCAGTCATTCTATATCTGTCTTTTTCCTTCTGGCTAATTTCACTCAACATGAGCCTCTCCATGTCCATCCACTTATAGGCAAATTTCATAACTTCATTTTTTCCTAATAGCTGCATAATATCCCATTGTATAGGTGTACCAAAGTTTCTTTATCCAGTCATCAGTTCTTGAGCACTCTGGTTGTTTCCAGATTCTGGCTGTTGTGAATAGTGTCACAGCATGTTCTTAATGTTTATAAATAACAGCTTCACAGATTCATTGAAAATTTGGTCTATACCATAGAAGCTGCATCTCCCATAGCACTACAAACTCTATCACACATTCAGTAACATCAGTCTAAATGATTACTCTTTCTTGAAGTATCAGTGAGACCAGTACCATAAACAACACCAACCTTCAGTATTATTGGAAGTATTATTAGAAGTATTATTAGAAGTATTATTAGAAGTATTATTTTCCATGTTTCCTGCATCTGCAAAGGTATCCGTCATATCTCCAAAGATCAGCATCATTAGGGGTAGTGCAGCTCCGTGAATGATAGCAAATAAGGTCCCTAGCACCATATATAACTTCTCAACCGAATCTGCGTGAACGAAACTGAAAAAAAAGTAGAGAAGCTACAATTAGCACAGATTTGTGAATAGCTTAATCTACTTTTAAAATAAATCTAAAATTCAAACTTTTTTTCAGATCTCTACTAATCCCACCCTCAACCAAGATAAACCAGTGTCAACTTCCCAAAGCCAATGTTCCCATTTTCCCTCCCCTGACCCCAGCCTGCCTCATTAACAAGCACATTTTAAAGTTTGGTTGTTGTTATCATTTCATGATTTCAGTTTCATTGGCTTTGTGGTTCGACACGTAAATATACCATAGTTCACACCACCAATATGAACAAGACCCTCCTTCCAGCCAGTTACCTTCTGTTGGTCTCTTCTAACCTCTTTCCATCAGTTTCTTCTCTTTCTTGTCCTCAGTTCTATAGTCTAGGGACTAGAACAATCTATGTATCCCCTTTGATACCTTGTATTCCATTGTTCTATTATTCTATATACCACAGAAAAGTGAGATTATCCTGTATTTGTCCTTCTTCTGACTGCTTTACTTAACATGTTATCCTCCAGTTCCATCCGAATTAGGCAAATTTCATGATTTTGTAGGCAATAAAATCATGTAATTTGCTAAAAGATTGTTTAGACAAGAAAAATTCTTGAGAGGGCTCAAAGTGATACTACAATGGTTAGGGTTACTTACCTTGCACATGGCAATATGGGTTCAATCTAAGACACCCTATAAGGTCCCCTGAGCCTCCCAGGAGTGATCCCTGAGCAGAGAACCAAGAGTAAATTTTGAGCATAGCTGTGGGTGGCCAAGAAAAAAGAATAGCAAAGAAAAATCTTGACTATATTTCAAAGGCCACTCTGAGGACACTTTTGAGGAGACATATTTCGTTGCTTTAAAAAAATATATAGAACAGGGCAAGAGAGGCAGTACAGTGGGTAGAGAGCTTGTACTGCATGCATCTGAAGTAGCTTCAATGCCTGTCCCTCAAATGGTTACCTGTCAGGGGAACAACAGCGATGCCTGAGTATAGAGCCAGGAGTAAGCCCTGAGCATTGCTGGGTTTGCCCTCCCCCTCCCAATAAAAAAGAAAGTTTAGAAAAATATCTTGTGTCTTATGGCTTTAGCTTAGATGTGAAATTAATATAACTAATTCACAATAGTGAAAGGTAAAGCGTCTTTTTTTTTTTTTTTGCTTTTTTGGGTCACACCCGGGCGATGCTCAGGGGTTACTCCTGGCTCTGCACTCAGGAATCACCCCTGGTAGTGCTTGGGGGACCATATGGGATGCTGGGGATCGAACCCAGGTCGGCTGCATACAAGGCAAATGCCCCATGCGCTAGACTATCACTCCGGCCCCAGCTAGAGCAATATTAAATAATATTAATATTATTTAATATATTTTTTGAGAAAGAGTTTGGCACTCCTGGATGTGCTCAGTTCTTCCTCCTGGCTCTGCACTAAGAGATCACCTCTGGCAGGGTTTGGCGACCATATGGAGTGTCAGAGATGGAGTACCAGCATCTCTGGTAGTAGAAGAGTATGTGTAAGTGTAGAAGTAAGTGTAGGAGAGTAAGTGTAGAAGAAGTAAGTGTAGAAGAATATCACCACTTATTTTTTTTCTCTCTCTTAAAAACAAAATAGATTACTGCATATATACATATAATATATGAATATGTGTATATGCAGTAATCTATATTTATTCATATACATATATTTATTCATATATAGCAAATGATACAGAAAAACAATGTATACAGAAAAAAAGGATGGCAGTCTCTGAGGAAACAAAGATGAAAGAAAATAGTGCTTTAGGATTATAAAGTGGTAAATATCTCTGAAAATTAAGAAAAATTTTAATTAAATTAAGAAAAATTTAATCTTAATCCATTATGACTTTTTTCATATCTTTTTCACAACTTTTATTTTATGAATAAAATGTGTGCACTCAATTTCTCTTAAGTCAATGATTATGACTGGATATATAGATATTGAAATACTAATGTTGCTTATAAAATTCATAATTGGAAATCTTCTAAAAGTTATACAGTGTTGATGAAATAATTATGTCACAATTTGCCTGTCGAGTATTTTTCTGCTAATGAATAAAAGTTAAAATGTAGGGTGATAGGCCAGTCTAGAAGGCAAAGCACCACGACTTGCTGCGGCAGACCCCGCTCAATATCCAACACACATGGCCCAGCCCTACTGCTGGGTACAGCCTTGGAGGCTCCCAAGCACTTTTACACCAGAAAATGTAGAAGAGTATCACAACTTAATTATTTTTTCTCTCTCTTAAAAACAAAATCAAGAAGCCAGAGATGCTGGAACTCCATCTCTGACACTCCATATGGTTCGCCAAGCCCTGCCAGAGGTGATCTCTTAGTGCAGAGCCAGGAGGAAGAACTGAGCACATCCAGGAGTGCCAAACTCTCTCTCTCAAAAAAAAAAAACTAACAATCAAGTGAACTTACGTTTGATATTTATGTTCCATAAACTAAAATTTCACTTTTACAAACTAAAAGAGAGAATATTTTTTACAAACTAAACTTCCCTTTTTACAAAGTAAAAGAGAGAATCTTAAAAGAATATTTTAAGAGAGAATATATTTTCTCATTTTTAAATACTTGAAGCATGCTTAAGTTTGTCACATTGTACTTTGTCTAAAATTAGCTTTTACCCACCTCATGGAAAATGGAGGAACAGTTACACAGACATCATTTCTTTTCTTTAGACTCTACTAAAGTAGACCAAACATCAAATTCCTCAGCAGATGAAGAAATGATTGACATGCAATGTTTTCTCATTGTCACCCTCAGATGACATTTTTATCTCCAAAACTAATCATTTGCCAGTAATACAAACAAGTAGGCCATAAATATAAACATATACTGAAAGTTTACTCAATGACTAAAAATAAAAAGGCAGAGATAAACACTAGAGAGGTATCGCCTCCCTTCAGCATTTAAAGAGGAAGGCAAAGCTAAAAGTCCACACAGCATATAGTCTGCATGCCCCGAGAACATCAGAAAGAGAGAGAAGAGCAGACAAAGAATTGAGCAGACGGTGAAAACTTCAAAAAGGTTTTGATGCTTCCTCCCAGTTTTGAAAGTTCCTTGGTGTTTGGAAATAAGGAAATAAGACAGTCCAACTAGAACAACAGTAAAAAGAAGCAAGAATGATCCCAATGTGCTTAAAGAAAATTGTAGTTTTTATTTTTTATTTTTTTAAAGTATTTTATTATACCACCGTAAGATATACAAATAAAAAGATATACAATTAAAAAAGTTCATGTTTGGGTTTTGGTCATACAGTGTTTCAGCACCCATCCCTCCACCAGTGCCCATCTCCCACCACCAACATCCCCGGTTCCCTCCCCCCTTCCCCCAGCCCTGCTCCATGGCAGGTTCTTTATTTCTTTCCCTTTCTCTCTCTTTCTTCTTTTCCTTCCCTTCCAGACTATGGATTACAGAACATACATTAAAAGGTTGTCATGTGTATCCTTTTGCCTCTATTTAATGCTCAGTTCTAGGTTGGCATTAGTACCCTCGACTATTATTAGCACCCTGTTCCATTTTCTGTCTTACCTAAACTCTGACTCCCACACGTTTGTGATAATTTCCACCTTTGACAAGACCTCCTGATATATGTTTCACTTGACCTTGGATATTGGTATCATAATGTATATATATATATTTATGCCATGCAAATAAATGCAGTCATTCTGTATCTGTCTCTCTCCTTCTGGCTAATTTCGCTCAACATAATCTTCTCCATGTCCATCCAGAAAATTGTAGTTTTTAAAGTGTGAGGTATAATATACAGAAACCTCAAGAAAAGGCTGACTGCTCAAGAAGCCTCCTTTACTGATCAAGTACAAATCAAATAGTCAAAGATATTGGGGGGGTATGAAAGGACAACCAATAAGCCCCATTTATTTCTATTTCAATGTTGATCTGGAAAGTGTTATACAGGAACTACACTGGGAAAATTCAGAGTTTAACGATAAAAGCCACAATACTGAGTAAAATCATTCAGCACAAAGAGTAAAAATAAGATTAAGACATCTAGAGTGACCCAATTATGAATATCCTTTTAATTGTATATCTCACATGGTATAATAAAAAACTTTTAAAAAGACTAATTTAGAGTCCAAGATAGACAACAGATTGGGTCACAAAACATACTTTCACAAAATCAAAAAGTTAAAAATCATACTAGCAAGTCACAATGTGTAAAAAGAAGGGGGAAAAAGAGACAGAGAGAGAGAGAGTGAGAGAGAGAGAGACTGACAGAGAGAAGAGGAGGAAAAATGCTTTCCATAGAGGGAAGTTGGGGGAGGGGTAGGGAGGGAACTGGAGACATTAGTGGTGGGAAATGTACACTGGTGGCGGGATGGGTGCTGGAACACTGTATGACTGAAATCTAATCATGAACAGTTTTGTAATTGTATATCTCACAGACAGACATGGGGCAGAGTTGCTACTTGCTCTCCCTGTGCCCAGCCGCTCACAAGGAGCCCAGGGAGAGATGGCGGGTTCTAGCCCTGGCCCGCCAGCCCAGCAGAGCCTTGCAACAAGCCAGACGACCCCCTACTCCATGAGGGCCTCCATTTTCCACATCCGGACTTCTCTCCGTCAGAACTCCACCCAGCAGACCAGCCTATCACGGTCCGGCTCATCAAATCCACCCTGCTGCAGTCTTTTTTAATCCGGCCCAGGTATGCTGATCCAGAGACAGCCATGGGGCAGAGCTGCTACTTGCTCTCCCCTGTGCCCAGCCGCTCACAAGGAGCCCAGGAGAGATGGCGGGTTCTAGCCCTGGTCCGCCAGCCCAGCAGAGCCTTGCAACAAACCAGATGACCCCCCACTCCATGAGGGCCTCCATTTTCCACATCTGGACTTCTCTCTCGTCAGAACTCCACCCAGCAGACCACAGTTTGGCTCGCTCGGCCGCCGCGGCCGCAGTTCATCATTAAATGCTGGACTTAGAGATGACTGCAAGAGTATGCTACCTGCACGGCAGAGCCTGGCAAGCTACCCGTGTTGTATTTGATATGCCAAATACCAGTAACAATTATAGACCTCATTCCGGAATGGATTGTGGCTCTTTATGTTCCTGGAGCAAGCAGATGCCCTTGGGCTCTACTAGCATGAGACAGGACATATGGAGATGTTACTGGGGCCCGCTCAAGCAAATCGATGAACAATGGGAAGACAGTGATCTCACAGTGGTATAATAAAATAGGAATCAAACATACCCACTGAACTATCTCTCAGGTCGAGCACACCAATTTAGATGGTGAAGTAACACAAAAAGCCAACTAATTTTAATGGACAGAAAGACTAACACAGAATGCTCAACTAGCAATAACAGCTTAATAAACCCTCAGAAAAGGACTTAATGACACCAGGATGAGACATAATATTTTTCACAATTTTTTACTAAAATTCTTTTTGATAATTCTTTATTGGTAACAGGAATATAAAATGAATTATTTTGTGCCTTCTAAGGGTGGTGGTAGGGAAAATGGTGAAAAATGTGGAGGAAAGGTCACACTGAATGCTTATAGTAAATGCATCATGAACAACTTTGTAAAACACATTGTTTAAAAATTAAAAAGGATGGGGTGGGTAGATGGAAAGGGCCTTGGGACATTGGTGGGGTGACACGGGCACCCTAATGGTGGTTGTAGTGTTGGAACAATGCACGCATGGAAACTGTCATCAATGTTATAAATCACCTCTATAAATAAAAATAATACATTTTAAAAGATAATTTAGAAAAAAAAAGATATTTAGAGATGAAGTAATAGAAAATACTGACTGCATTTTTTGAAAGAACATGGAATGGTTACTAAAGGGGAAACAGTATCAAAAGAGAACTACTTAAGTGTGTAGTATACATTTTTGTAGGTAATTCAAAGAAATTACTGGTGAAAACAAAGATAGGAAGCCAAGACAAAACAATGAAATGGAGACTTTTAAAAAATCACTTTAAGCATAAGAAGCAAGGAGTCATCTGTGATTCCTGTGACTGTAAGGTGAAATCTCATTAAGCCCCACCATTTCACGGGGTAGAAATCTCTCAAGAGTAGATGGGCCTGATCTACCATAAGTTTAACCAAGTGATAAAACTTAGTTTCATAACAAGCACCATGATTTTTGATGTGTTCATATTTGATGAAACATACCCTTTACAACTTTTTTTACCAAAAATATTAACAAGGAAATGCAAATCAAATCAAATCAAAACCATCTCACACCAATGAGACTATACACATCACATCAAACAAAAATAACCAGTGTTGGTATGGATGCAGGTTAAGGAACCCTTATCCGCTGCTGGTAAAAATGTCAACTGATACAACCTTTTGGAAAAGAAATGAAACTTCTCAAAAAAAAACCTGAGCCATCATATGATAAGAACTTTTACTGCGTGGCATCTTGATCATTTGATCACTTGACATCCTGTTGTTCATCGATTTGCTCGAGCAGGCACCAGTAATATTTCCATTTGACCCTATCACGTGCCAGTGTAGCCCAATGGCATCTGGTTGCTTCGGGAATACAAAGAGCCTCAAACCGTTGGTTCAGGGTCTTGACAAGTAAGTCTGACCATCTTGTAGGAGGGTGGCCACGTGATCTTTTGACATCCTGTGGGATCCAGTCGGTAATGCTCTAGTCCAGCAGTCATCTCCAAATCACATAACATGTCCAGCCCATCTAATTTTCGATGCCTTGGCAAACGAGACAGTGTCCCTGACTCTGGAACAGCAACGGAGGACAAACTCAGGATTCCTTCTTTCACTTGAGTGAGGCGTGATATTCCAAGCATTGCTCTTTTGATTCCTCTTTGGGAGAACCAAATAGCGTTCTCATCTGCTTTCGTAGGGCCCAGGTCTCTGAGGCTTATGTTAATGCAGGGAGAATGGTGGAGTTGAAGAGATGTGCCCGGACCCGGAGGTTTTTTGTCCTTTTTCGCTATTTCTTCGATGCCTTTGAAGGCATTCCATACCGCTCTCTTCCTCCTGTGCAGCTCAGGTTTTAGGTCGTTCATCATGTTGACTTCTCGGCCTAGGTACACATAACTGCTGCATTCAGAGATGTTTGTTCCATTGAGAGTGAATGGGGCCTCTGGAGCGAGTTCATTTTTTCACGAACATAGTTTCGTTGAGATTCAGCTGTAGACCTATCTTTCCACATTCTCAGTCGAAGTCAGCCAGAATTTGAGCTGCTTGGCTAATGTTTGGTGTTATTAGAACAATGTCATCAGCAAAGGGAGGTGGCGTAGTTGCCGACTGTCCGTCTTCACTTCCATTCCTTCCCATTCTAATTGTCGCATGATGTTCTTGAGGATGGTGCTGAAGAGTTTTGTTGAGATGGTATCACCCTGACGAACTCCTCTTTTGACATCAATGATAACCTTGATCAAAGATCTCACCTTGTAGAATGGTGAGATCCTGGTGGTGAATCCATAATACAGCTCACGAAGAATCTTGATGTATTGGGTTTGAAAGCCCTGTTTGGCTAGGGCTTCAATGACCACTTCAGTCTCAACAGAATCAAAGTCTTTCTTTAAATCAATGAACATGAGACAGAGTGGTATCCTGAACTCCCTACAAATTTCAATGAGCTTGGTTACCGTGTGGATATGGTCGATTGTGCTAAATCCTTTTTGGAAGCCAGCTTACTCGCATAGTTGTCCTTCATCTCATGTTCTGCCAATCCTGTTCAGGATGACTTGAGTGAACAGCTTGTAGATGACAGACAACAGGTAGATGGGGCGATAGTTGCCAATGTCGTGAATGTCTCCTTTCTTGAACAGTAGGACTGTCCTGCTGGTTTACCATTGGGAGGGCACTTTGCATTCAGACAGGTAGCGTGTGAAGAGTCGAGCCAGTGTATTGATGAGTACTGATGGCAGATTCTTCAGGTATTTAGGTCTGACTTTGTCTTGGCATCTTAGGACCCAAAAAACTCTATTCAAAAACTACCTTTGCATTCCTATGCTCATTGAAGCACTATTCACAATAGCCAAAATCTAGAATCAAACCAAGTGTCCAAGAACATATGACTTGATAAAGAAACTATGGCACATATAACAATGGAGTACTACTCAAAGACAAAATCATGTAATTTTCTGCTACATGGATGGATCTGATGAGTGAAGTCAGAAGATGATGGACAGATACAAAATGATCTATCTCATATGTGGGATATCAAGAAATATAGTAAGGAAGTAACAAATACCCCAAAGCAACAGAAACGGAGAACTGGTCTTCAGTAGGAATCTTACCACAGGGGAGGGAAGTGAGGGAACAGAATGGATAAAGGGGAAGGGTTAGGGATACAGAGACAGTGGGAGAATGAAGTGGAACCATGGTGGAGAGTGTGAACATTCTCTGAAGAAACCCTATCACTAATAATATTAAAAATTATGGTGCTTAAAATAATTTTAATTGTATGTTATAATTTAATACTCTACCCTAAAGTACAATATAAATTAATTTACCAACATTTTCTCTTCAATTATCTTATAAAACTGGTTAAGATATGAAAAAAAATTAACCTGAATAAGAGAATCTTTAGACCTGACTTTCAGTATATAAAGAATTCAAGGTATGTATGGAACAAGTTAAGTGATGATATAAGGAAATAATACAAATGGTCCAGAAAATATAGCCATTCTACAGTGAAACAGGTACAGTCTTCTCAACATATCAACATTGTTTATTTTATTTTATTATTAATTTTGTTTTGTGGACACACCCAGAGATCTCAGGACTCACTCCTGGCTATATGCTTAGGGTTCACATCTGGAAGGCTCAGGAGACCATATGGAGTGCCAACGACCAAACCAAATTCTGCTATATTCAAGGCAAGTTTCCTACCCATTGTACTACCACTCCCACTCCAATATTTTTTAAAAGAGTAAAACTAGAGGAAGGAGACTGAGAAAACAAAATGATTGAGAGAATAAAGTGTTATCAGGTATGGTAAGAAGTATAATCCCCCATTTCCAACATGTCTATATTCTGATTCTAGAAACCATTTACTTTATGTCGCTAAGTAACTGCAGAGGGACTGCAAATGATAGAATCTTGAGATGGTACAAAATGATTCATATTTTTATGGAATATCCAAGTGGGCCCAAAGCAATCATCAGGATATTTTAAGGAATTCAGAGAAACAAATAAAATGACAATGAAGTAAATGGTTCAATTGACACAATGGTGGGGCCAGAGTATGGGCAGGGTGCTTGCTCGCCTTGCACAAAGTTTGATCCCAGCACACTATATGGTCCCCTGAGCACAGGTAGGAGTGTTCCATAAGTAAGCCCTGTGTACCACAGGCTGTGACCCGAAAACAAACAAAACCAAATAATGCAAGAAGAAAGGCACACATTTAGGGATGCATGGTTCTGAAAACCATGAGAAAAGAAAGGAAACAGACTCTCACTATTGGAACCTCCAGAAGGAATTGTCCTCCTGACTCCATATGAGACTCTGGTTTCAGTGAGATAATAAATTTGTGTTGTTTCAAACAGTAAGTTACTAGTACTTCACTATAGCGGCAATAGGAATAAACATACGGCTGGGGAGTCGGCAGGGATGTGGGGAGAGGAAAAGTAAGAAGGAATGGACAAGTTAGAACATGTCAGAACGTAAATAAAATAAAAATTAAAAAAAAAGTAAAGGCCAAGTCAGAACTTGAGGTTGAAGGTGAATAGCCTTGAATTTTACAACTTCACACATGAGAGTTCACCTAGATAAGTCTAAAGTACAAATATAATTGAACAGAACAAGGGTAAAGGTTGTTGGGACTGTTTAGAAGTCATTAAAAAGGTTGCCAAAATAGAATCATGGAGAGCATTAGGCAAATGGAGTAAAAGCAATGAAATACCAAAGTACCCAGAGAAGAAGCATAAGTAAACAAGAATCTATAGTGGATACTACTGAACATAAAAGGAAAAAAAAATACAGCTCAAATGAGAAAATAATTCTGTTTGAAAAAGACCAATACTAACTCCTAGGATAGAGGATTGATGGATTCTTCATAGATTTGTATGAAGACTTGATTCAACATTTGTAGAGCTTGAATGACAATATAAAAAGAGAGCCAGGAGGTAATTTAATGTGGCATCACAGAACTCAAGAGCAAAGAAATAAGTCAGAAGGGGCCAAGTGCTACAGAAAAGTTAAGATTAAATCCAAACATGTTCACTAAATTTGGTAAATGATGAAGCCAAAAGCCAATTTATAATTTATAAGCAAGTGATTTGCATGAGAAACAAGCAGAATACAAAGATAACTACAGTATGTGAAGCCAGTAAGAGGATGGCTTTAAAAAGTTTCTTGATGAAATTAAGAGATATTAATGTGTAATGCCAATGAGAAGACCCATTTGAGAGGAAAAGAGAGTAGATACAGAAGAAAATGATGTAAGGTTCTTAAAAGGCTCTTGACACAGGAGACACAGAACAAATACGTGATTAATTAAAAAAACCAGACGACCTCTATTGTAAAAATAGGAAGAAGTTGATGGGAAAATCAATAGGCACAGAAACAAAATATCCAGAGAGAAATGTGAGCAAATTAAAAATAGAAGAAATGGCTGACTAATTCATTTAAGTCTCTTCCACATTACTTTGGAAGAATAGTTTTGTATAACATTATCTCTAGGATGTGAGTGGGTGGATCTATGACTGAGATGAAGGAAAGATAAAGATTATTGCAGCTCTGGAGGTCAGGGAACAGATATTCACAAAATATCATAAAGGTTATCCAAGATAGTAGAAGTATTGGGATAGAAAGAAACACTAAGCCAGGTGGTAAAGTCTTTAATGATCAAGAGGATATCAGCATCAACAAAGCACACTTTAATTCCAGGCAGATAAATGTTTAACCAATTGCAATATAGTCAAAACAGGAGACCTAGGCAAAGCCTATGTGTACGTATGTGCCTAAGCGTCCCTGGGACTCTAAACGCAGTAGTGAACTGCTCTTAGCTTGCTTCTTCAATAAGTCCCCACAACAAAAGGATACTGTCAGGATTAAGCTGAATAACACACAGGTGTTTAATAAATGTCAGCACAGAGAAAAACCCTGAACTCATAATCTTTTACAAATCAGCGTTATAATAAAATATATAAATCAGAGAGCTCAGAGTTGAATCTTCGGCAGAATTCTATGGAGGAGCTTCAGCCTGACTGTTTTCTTTGCCTTACCTTACAGTTTCCCACTTACCCACTTTAGATTTTATTCTACTTCCAAGCTCTACAAATGTTGAATCAAGTCTTCATACAAATAAAGGCTGGTGGGAAAGTGTGAACAAAAGTGTTCTGTTTTGTTTATTTGGCCTTTATCTGGTGATGCTCAGGGGTTACTACTGGATCTGCACTCAGGAATTGCTCTTGGAGGTGCTCAGGGCACCTAGTACCATATGGGGTACTAGGATTGAACCCATGTCAGCTGTGTTCAAGGAAAATGCCCTACCTGCTGTACCACTGCCCTGGTCCTGTGAAACGGGTCCCTTTTCTACCTTATCTACCCTCCCAACCCTCCCACCAACACACACACTTGGTAGATTCCAATCATTGACATGTCCTAGTCCCTGTTTTCCTTGGCCTTGGATACTAATCTCATACTATTTTTTATATCCCACAAATGAGTGTAGTAATTCTATATCTGTCCTTCTCCTTAATTCTGAAACTTTTTAACTACTTTATTTTAAGACTGCTAAAAAAAAGTCATAACAGAAAGAAGCAGAAATGAGAAGATGGCATGTGGCAAGAATTAAATCAGAAACTGAACTTGCTGCTTTTAGAAAGAGCTGCTTTCAAGGTTTTCCAATGATCATTGGGCATCTAGAACTAAGATTGAGAAGGTTCTCAACGCCTAACTAAAACAAAAACAAAATCAAAAACAAAAACCAGGTGTGCAATTTTTTTAATGCTAAACACGGCCTTCCTACTATGACTTTGGAATTGTGTGTATACTCTGAACCTAGCTGATCAACCCTCAGTAAAACCCTTAAATTATGAGTCAATATTCTTTTCTCTAATAGAGTACATTTAACAGGAGGCTTCACAATTCACTGCTAGAGAAATTGGATGCAACTTCTCTGGGAGGGCACTTTCGTAGCTTCTGTCTGACTTCTCTTAGACTTCCTATGCACCTTTTCCTACCTCTGTATCTGTGTTATATCCTTGTGTTTTAAGAAGTCTATGCTGTGAATGTGACAATAAGTTGTCTCTTATAAATCTTTCTGGTATGTCTTAAAGTCCTGATGTATCTGTTTTTTTTTCTCAGCTACGGACTTATTAGTAAACAATGTCAGTTAATAACATCAGCAATGCTTACTGTTAAACTTTCTGAATGAGTCTGTGTGTTTATGTTTCATGGACAAATTAATATCAAGATTTCAACTCTTCTGGTAAAAGACACAAGAAAAAAAACCAATGAGTAGTATAGCACTTAGAACATATAATTATATACCATCCTGAGCACTGTAGTTTTTTTTCTGTTACATGAGCCAGATTTTATTTCTTTTTTTTTTGGTATAGACAATTACAATAAAGCATAAAAGTTTTAAAGTTTTTAATATAGTCCTATTTTTGTCATTTGTATTTTTTATCAAATTGAAGAATCTTTTGCAAAATCCAAGATCACAGAGATTGGTGTTGTGTTTTCTTGTAAAAGTTTCATAGTGTTAGCTCTTACATGTAAGTTTTAAAGTATTCTAAGTTATCTTTTGTATAAGGTATGTAAGAAGAGACTATTTTTATTCTTTTGCATGTGGCTGATTACCCTAGCTCCATTTGTTGGAAGACTTATCCTTTCCCTGTTGGATGCTTTGGAACCTGTATCAGAAGTCTTTTGCTGAGCACTGTAGTTTTAACATATAATTCTAGGTTTGTATTCTAATCATCCTTGGGCAAGCTTTTTTTCTTCATTTTTATTTATTTATTTATTTATTTATTTATTTATTTATTTATTTATTTATTTATTTATGGCTTTTTGGGTCATACCCGGCCATGCTTAGGGGTTACTCCTGGCTCTTTGCTCAGGAATTACTCCTGGCGGTGCTCGGGGGACCATATGCGATGCCAGGGATCGAACCCAGGCCAGCATAGGCTGGCCGGTGTGTAAGGCAAACACCCTACCCGCTGGGCTATCGCTCCGGCTCCTTTTTTCTTCATTTTTAAAGGCAAAATAAAATTATTTGGGATAAAAAGGACTGAGATTCAAAATACACAGATTCAGGTAGAAAATCTGGATCCCCAGATCAAGGTGTTTGTTTTTTAAACTGAAGGAGAAAATTAGTGAGCTATATAGTTGAAGAAATGAGATGATTGATAACACATTTAAATTATTTTTGGTTATACATTACTAGTATACAAATTACAAGGGATAAAATATTTTTCTCTCAGAATAACTGAGTTGAAATGAAATCTTAAAAAAAGAACCTGTATCTTAATATAAAAAAAATCTTTCAATACAGAACCCTAAGAATTAAATCTAAACCAAACAAAACTACTAGTTGATCATTTAAGTTTTTCTGAGCACATCTCCCAAAAATTACAGAGAAATTGGAAATAGAATAAAAAGAAAGAACCAGAGACAGAGCAATTGCAGTGGTGCAGGAAAGTAATTAGAGAAAATAACCACAGAAAGCTCTGTGTGATAAAAGTCAGGCAACTGTTTTCTCTTCCTATAGCTATTTTTGCACTCAATTCATTAATAATCATTTCACATGAGCTACCAGTGTTTACCAAAGTGGGTGATCCCAGCCCCTCCCACTCCCCAACCCCCTCTTCCCACTCCCCATCATGGGCACTGAAATGGTCCAGCTACAATGGATGGTTGTAGTAGTTTTGAGTGCAACTGGGAGGCATTCTCTATTAACTTAAAGAAGGTAGATATTAACTTAAAGAAGGTAGATATCCAGGGGGCTGCTGAGTAATTTTTTTCCTAAATAGCGGATGATAGACCAAATTAATTTGTAAACTCAACCCAGGCATCCTATATGGTTGTCCTAGTCCCACTTCCCCATCCCTTCAACCCCCCGCACCCCCTTGCACCCCCACACACACACACACACCTAGCATGGCCAGGAATAATTCCTGAGTTCGGAGTCAGAAGTAAGCCCAGATCACTGCTGGGTGTGACCACCAAACAAACAAACAAACAAAAACACCCCAAAAACATCTAATGTGAATTGATATATGACTTGACAGGAATATTAAGTGTGAGTGCCAGACTTAATGGATTTGGCAATCATTAAGACTCCAATCCCATGATTTATTTCAATCTTCACTCTTAGGGGAATATTTCAGAGGAGCCAGGGCAAAAGATCAGCAGCTAGAGCATTTATTTTATTTTTTTTGGTCATACCCGGCAATGCTCAGGGGTTTCTCCTGGCTCTGCACTCAGGAATTACTCCTGGTGGTGCTCGGGGACCATATGGGATGCCGGGATTGAACCCAGGCCGGCATGGGCTGGCCGAGTACAAGGCAAAGGCCCTACCCGCTGGGCTATCGCTCCGCCCCAAAAGATCAGCAGTTAGAATGGAAGCTTTTCAGGCAGGAAGTCCAGGTTTAATTGCCACCTGGGATAGGCACCACATAGTTCCCAAGAGCACTATGCCGGTAGCCCCTGGAGTGGCCACAAATGAAAGAAAAAATTCAGATAGAGATGGACTGCCAACCAATTGCATCTCTAAAATCCCTATCTAAGTCCAAGTGTGCTTAAAGAAAAGTTAAATTTATGAAACATGCTGAACAACGAATAAATCAAAACTCACCATTGCAAATACACCGACAGTTGGCTTCTTTTCTTCCGTTGCATTTTTTTTACTGAAAAACAGCAATTTAATTACACAAAACTTCACAAATTACTAAATTTCTAATTATCACATATAGATCTTTAATTAAAAAATAAAATAACATGTCTATAATACAGGTTAATAGTTTGATCCCATTTATGAAGTTTAAATATAAATATATGTATATATATTATTTACAGTTGAGATGTCCATAAAAATATTTTCTTCCTTCTATTTTCTATATTTTCTAATTTTCTATTACAAAAATACACAAAAACACACTTCAGCAATTACAAAATATAGTAACAAGAGAGCTTCCTGTTTTTATTTAAAATTAGAAAATCATTTATTCTCTCCAAAACTGATGGCCTTAACTATCACCAAAGTAATTCTAGCAATAGGTATTCTATATATAACTATCTTTACTCCTAACGGAGATTAATGGTAATCAGATGCTCAGTGTAAACTCACCTAAAAAGGAAAATAATTAAATTACTTTCTGAGCAAATCTAATTCTGAAAGGATGTCTGGAGCCCTGATGGACCATTATGGAAACAAATGAAATTATTTTTAAAAAAATAAAGTCATAAAGATGCTTCGTGACTGTCAAAAGATTGTCCTTAGGCACAAGGTCAATTTTTATATTTAGACCATAACCAAGTGACCTGCACTCTGTATCTGGTTTTTCACTCTTTAATTGCCACCTAGAACATGAAAGCAAATCAACCATAATCAGTCTTGCACCTATATTTTAGTATGAAAAAACAAAAGACTTTTAGGGGAAATAATAGAATTATTTTTTTACATAGAATTTCTAAGTTCAAAACATAAATTAATCTTTGTCTCTGTTCTTTTTGCTAAGGGAGGTCAGAGCTGAAAAAACTTCTCAGAGAGAAAAAAAATCTAGTTTACCCCATATTTGGCTCTAAAGAGATGTTAAACAGACGTGAAAAACACACAAAGTATATAAACATAACCTCTCAAGTGGTGTTTCACAATATCCCTAGTAAAAGCACAGTTTAAGGGTCCCTGGAACCAAGGCAAGAAAAGAAAAATAGCCACACATAATTGAATCATATTAAGTTTTTTATTTTATTTTGGCATTTTCTAAAACTGCTGGTATTCTGGAGAATTTGTATCACTGTAGGCTTAGATGCTGGTTAAGAAAAAAAATATCTCCCATTATAGGATGTTATTTAATCTTATCTTAATCTTTGGAAGGTCAGGACATCTTCTTTTAGAGACAAGAAAATTATAAACAGAATTAACTAACTTATCCAATATCACAGAGCTAGACAAGGCCAAGATGAAGAGTCAGTCCCCTAAACTGAAAAGTCTATCCCATAAACATCAGGATACTTGGTACAACCTCAGACTTCTGAAATCCTTCCTGCGCTGCACAGAAATACACTGCCATCCAGATGCTCACCCCATTTAGATTACTTATTATCTATGTTACCTCGTGGCAAAAGCCATGTTGCTTGTGACACATTATTAACAAATACTGTTATTACAAACACAGGGACTCTAAATGTACTATTATCCCAGCAACACCCACAGCCTTCTTTATTATTCCAAGTTCGATTACAGACTTTCATTGACAAAGATTAAAATCAACATTGATGAGCACAGTTTAGTAACTTAAAATGTCTACCTTTATACTCTAGAGTTCTTTTTCTTTATGTAAAGAATTTATGTATATATATATATTTTTTTTTCATAAGGAATATGAAAACTTAGCAATAAATAAAACAATTGAAAGCCTGAAAATGGTTACCAATATAAAATTCACCTATATGGTGGGAGATGGGCACTGGTGGAGGGATGGGTGCTGGAACACTGTATGACCAAAACCCAAATATGAACTTTTTAATTGTATATCTTTGTAATTGTAAAAATAAAAAATTAAAAAAATAAAGGGACACCGGGCAATTAAAAAAATAAGTCTGTAAAAAAAATTCACCTATATGCAACAATTAACATTTTCAACATATTTTCTTTATAAGTAAATATGTACTATCCCTGTGAAGATTTTGCTGAACCATTTGAAAGTAACTGCAAATATGATGGCACTGCACACGTTTTCCTGCCATTATCACATCAAAGAAAATTAATAGCCATTTTGATGTCTCTTTTCTAATCCACACATTTCTTAAGAATTTTTCCATAGGCTTTTCTTTTCCAGGAAAATGGTCATGAAAATTTAAACCTGACTTTTGGTGAGTTTTGTACCTTTAGGTCTCTTTTATAAATCTAGAAGACAGCCCTATTAATTTTTTGGAGAAAAAAAACAAATGTCATAAAATATTTCACACACTGGATAAGTCTACTTCAGAATAAGTCCAATCTGATGTGTGCATTAAGTATAAAACAATACAAAGCAGATGTGAAGAGTGTTCAAAGAAAATGCTGACTATTTCATTATGAATCTAATTATAGGCAAAATGATACTATTTTTGGAATAGACTATATTTCCATAAATGTATTTTCAAAACCTATTCTGTCTATTCATTTTAACCTTTTTTTAAATGCTGCTATTAAAAACTAAAACTTATAAATGTGACCAACATTGTATTTTTTTATTAAATATTTTACTATACCACCGTGAGATATACAATTACAACGATGTTCATGTTTAGAGGTTTCAGTCACGTAGTGTTCCAGCACCCTGCCCTCCACCAGTGCCCATTTCCCACCACCAATGTCCCTAATTCCTCCCCCCCTCCCATAGCCTGCCTCTATGTCAGGTTCTTTATCTCTTTTCTCTCTCCCTCTCTCTCTCTTCCTTCTCTTACACATTGTGGGTTGCACTACCTACACTTAGAGACCATCATGTGCATTTTTTGCCTGTATTTAATGCTCAGTTCTAGGTTGGTATCAGCCATGTCGACATTGTATTTTTATGGGTCAGCACCAGTCAAGAAACTTGTCTGGATTTAGACTAATGCTTTTGCAAATTATGTCCCAGGTAGTTTCATGTCACAGAAAAATTAGTTTCCTGGAAAATATACTTTTTTAGAACTAGCTAGTACATGGATAATTCTAAGGCACAATTTTTTTGTTTCTGAATGGCTACAGATTCACTTGATGAAAATTGATCAATTATAACATATTCTAAAACATAAACTGACTTTCCCTTATTCTCTCTAACTCTCTCATCCTTTTGGTTCTCCTCATTCTCTTGAATTTGCTGAAGGATACATGAATGGTTCTGTATTCAGTACTTCAAAAAGAACACTTTTGTTAATGCACAAATTGTCCCAGACTTGTACATTTGGAAGCCCTTCAAAGCAGCCCTTGTGCTTTTACATTCTATTAAATGTAATAGAATTCTATTACATTCTATTACATTCTAATAAGTGTCACTTCCTTTGGGTTTGGGTGGGGAATACCAGAAAATACTTCAGTCTGTAATTTCCTAGTTCCAGGAAATTTCCGGAAATTAGCATTCCTTTATGGAGAATGTATTCTTCTAATGAGGGAAACAATTTTAATAAGAGGAAAAGAATACATTGGATTGCAACACTGTCCCACTAGTGGACTCTGCTAGTATCCACCTGTCTTCCCACCCCTCTATCTAACAGCCTTATAGAGGATGTGTGGAGGCCTACCTCTTTAAACGTAAGAGTCTCTCCTAGTGATTCAGAGGAATGTAACTAGGAAACTGAGATCTGGCATTAAAGTATGGTCACTGGTACTGTTTCTTTCAGTGGACAGAAATTGAACTACTGAAAAACATTAGCGTTTCATATGGAAGTCCCTGCTTTTAACTGAAACATGAAACATTTTTATACAACATCCTTCTACATGTATGATTCCTTTTTCTTAAGCTGCAAGCTTAGTTTCAAATTCCATTAATACATTAATTTATTACAAGTCGGAATAACTATTTACTACTAACAATATCTATGGAGCCATAATGTAAAATGAAGTTACATTTTCCTAGATAGCTATTTATTGCACAGTATTCAACATGTACTTAAAAATAATTGTTTTTAAAAAAATAGTTTTCCTTAGGCGTTGGATTAACCCATGCTATAGACACACACAGGCCAATTTCATACCATGCAAGCTTTGGTTTTGCAGCCTTGGTCATTTCAGAATTTCTTCTACAAAAGTCACCACTCACTACAATATGTGATAACACCTAAAGTCCGGCTCGGGGCTTCTGTTTCATGTCACTGGCACACAAGGCTTCAGTGACCAGTAGTTTTTCTCACACAAGAACACAAACAACACTGGGCTCAGGCACGTGGGCATTCAACTTAAAAGAAAAAAAAAAAAAAAGCGACACCGTACAAAAGGATGTGACCGTGGCCCGTGAAGGGCAGGCACCTGAGGAAGAAGCTCTCCAAGGCTTCTTTGGAGGAAGGATGCCCACGCCAGGTTCCAACCGCTACCCTTTAGGACCGATTAAAGCCAGCGTCAGCACGTCACCATCACTCTTCATTGATTTCATTGCCGGGGGCTAGCAACAAATCGACCCGATCGTTTCAAGCCACGGGGTGGGGGAGAGATATGAAAACGAAACAAGCACGACTACCTTGTTTGGTCCTTTTTCAAGTTCTCCGTGACGTTCTCATTACTGCCTCCTTCAAGCTCCATGGTTATAACCTGAGGAAAAACCACAGCCGGTGAGGGAAAGGCTGGACCCGAGGAGGCGGAGGTGAGGGCTGAGCTTCAGCGTCGCGCGGGGTCCCGCGGGGTCCCTCGGAGCAAGCAGGAGGACGCTGCGCTCCCGCCGCGGCCGGCCAACCCCAGCTCCGGGCCTGAGGACCCCAAACTCAAGCGCGTCCTGAACTTGACCCGCAACTGTAGAGCCCCGGCTGCGTCCCCGGTGGCAGAACGATGCTTCCCGGGGTTCAGAAAGCGGTTTCCAGCTCCGTGTTAGCTGCTGCAGTGCCCTCCAGGGGCTCCGCGAGTGACCTGGGCTCACCCCTTTGAGTTCTCAAGGGGAACCTGAGTGTCCCCACCCGTCCCCCGCCAAGTCCTTCTCCCACGGAGACCAAACTCAGGAAACCAGAGGGAGCCCGACCCTTCCTGCTAACTATCCCCCGGAGCGTCCCCATCCTCCTGCGCCCTACCTCTGGCTTTCCCTCGGAATGTCCGCTAAGCTGTGGATTATGGAAGAGATTCCGAGTTCAACGGAAAAACCTGAGGGATGCGAACAGGGGCACCGGGTGCGGGGAGCCCGCAGGAGCCGCTGTTCGAATGAGCGGCGGCTTCCTGTGGCTGCGCGAGTGGTGGGCGTCACGCCCTGGAACCCTCCCTGCCTGGCCAATCAGCTCGGCTCGCTGGGTGGCTCCCGGCCCGCTCCACGGAAGGTTACGAAACAGCTTTGGATTTCCTGGATGAAAGTCCTGGCTTCATCTGCCTCTCAGCAGAATGGTTAGTAGTAGAGAAAGGTCGTGCAGCTGATCACCCGGAGGGACTCACGTGAAGGAGCTGGGCCTCCACATGTCCTTAAACCGCCTGTTAAATAGAGACCTGGGTAGACAGGCTGACACTGGCCGAGTCCTGGGGTAGGGGCTGTAATCCGAAGTATTCTCTTCTTGTTTTCGCTTTTTGGGTTTTTTTGGAGGCCACACCCAGCTGTGCTCAGGGGTTACTCCTGGCTCTGCACTCAGAAATCACTCCCTCGCAGTGCTCAGGGGACTGTACGGGATGCTGGAGATGAACCCGTGCCGCCGCGCTGCTAAAGGCAAGAGCTTTACCCGCTGAGCTGTCCTATCTCTCCAGCCCCAATCCTACTTCTTTCCTCTTATGCATACATACATGAGTGTTTAATCATGAGATGATTAAACACAGCAATACGATAATAAAATGCAATGCTTACGACAATTTACAATTTTCTTATACAATTTACTGAAGCGATTATGTAAATATTGTGTCTGTCTGTCTCACACCCTGTTCCCCTTCCCCTCAGTTCTTCCTCCTCCTCCTCTCCCACCCCCCCCCCTTCTGCTCCTTCCCTCTTAAAATATCTTACACGCCTATTATTTTTGGTGTGTGTCTGACCCCGGCTGACTTACTGAAACCACATGACAAAGGGAACTACCACAGTTCAGAGGAGCTAAACTTCCTTTGCTAGCACTAGCTATAAATCCGCTGAAGTTTTTGAGTTTGGCAATTTTTTTTAATCTGTCGACAAAACAGGCATTTCAGGGCAGTAATGAACGTATTTAAAGTGTGTAGCCCTGAAGAAATTTAGTTATCAGATCAATGGTATCACTGTTTTCCCCAAGGCATTTTTAAAATTCTTAAGTTGATTCCAGTTTTTAAAAACTGGAATTTTTTTGTGCTTAACCACAGTTGTAATTACTTTGTGTTTGCTGCTACCATTTGCTATTGTTTTTTATCCACTTTTTTTCCCCCTTTTTAACTTCTTGGGTCACACCCGCAAATCCTCAGAGGTTACTCCTGGCTCTCAGAAATCACACCTAGCGGTACTCTGGGGACCAAATGGAATGTCAGGATCGAACCTGGGTCATCCAAGTGGAAGGAAAACGCCCTACCTGCTGTACTATAGCTCTGGCCCCTGTTTGTTTTTAAATCCACTATTAACTCACATCACATATCATTTTGTATTTCTTATAAGCCTAGAAGAAAACTGACTTATTTTCATGACCCATAGTGTGTAGGTACTGATTTATTCATCCCCCTTACCTCTCAGTTCACTCAAAATTTTGACTGCAGTGTATTTTTATAATTTATATTTATTTCAATTACTCCTATTTCAAAGTCATAATTTCTTTCCATCCTTTAATGTTTCTAACTGATGTTTTTCTTAGCCATAAAATAAGCTCTTTCTTTATTTTTGATTGGGGTGGAGGGTGGGGTAGACCTCTGTAGACCATACCTGGTGGTATTGAAGGCTTACTCCTAGCTCTGTGGTCCAGAGATCACTGCTGAGTATGCTCAGGGGACCATATGTAGTGCAGAGGATCAAACCTGGATCAGTGAGTGCAAGGCAAGTACTTTAAGCTCTGTATTATATTGCTACCCTCAGCACTTTCTATAAATGTAGTAATTAGATCTTCTAACAAGTCACTGATTTCTCTGTAAATTATTCAGACTGATCATGAGCCCTGGGACTCACTTGGAGTAAATGTACAGTGCTTTCTTACATCGCTGGTGTAACCTTTAGAACATGCATTTTTGGGGGTTGCCAGAATGATAGCACAGCGGTGGGCTTGCCTTGCACAAGGCCTACCCATGTTTGATCCTCGGCATCCCATATGGTCCCCTGAGCACCGCCAGGAGTAATTCCTGAGTGCAGAGCTAGGAGTAACCCCTGAGCATCGCTGGTGCAACCCAACAAAAAAATAAAAAGAACATGCATTTTTATTCTGATACATGCTTCTGCTTTCTAATTCTCCCTTAGTTTATTTTCCCTCTAGTTTATGTGATTATGGCCTAAAATAACGCAAAAATACGTATTAAAGGTTTATATTATGCTAATTTCTATAGAATTTAGCTTAAAGTAAAAATCTCTATCAATGACAAGCATAGTTTAAGATCAGAGTAGCTTCTAATGGTTTTTAAATAAAGTTCTGCCATTTTATGATGTTTTAAAATTTTCTTTGCTCTGTTGACTTGAAATTGTTGAAGGCAGATAAGATAGGATCCTGTGAGTGAGCAATTGTGGAAGATGCCCACTCTTGGCACTAAAGTGGCCCAAAGGCATGAAGACAACATCTCTTTGAGGTGTGTGGACTGAGCTCTTTGGAGATGCAGAAAATGAGGCCTCACCCAGTGAAGGTTAGATTTCCTCAGGAAAAGAGAAGCTTCAAGAGAAACTAAAGGACTTGATAATAATATGAAAAAGATTATTAACAACTCAAGACACCGTGATTTACAAAGTTGCTCACCATACGGTTGTTTCAGGTATTCAGTTTTCCTACACCAGTCCCACCAATGGGGACCACCAATGTGACCTCACTGCCGCCAAAATCCCCAGTTTATTAAGAGAAAGAAAAAAGGAAGAAAAAAGAAAAGAGAGAAAGAAAGAAAGAGAGAGAGGAAGGAAGGAGGGAGGGAGGGAGGGGAGGGAGGGAGGGAGGGAGGGAGGGGGAGAGAGAGAGAGAGAGAGAGAGAAAGAAAGAAAGAAAGAAAGAAAGAAAGAAAGAAAGAAAGAAAGAAAGAAAGAAAGAAAGAAAGAAAGAAAGAAAGAAAGAAAGAAAGAAAGAAAGAAAGAAAGAAAGAAAGAAAGAAAGAAAGAAAGAAAGAAAGAAAGAAAGAAATTACAATTCAGGGCCTGAGAGATAGTAAAGGAATTATGATGCTTGCCTTGCATGTGGCCAACCCATTTTGATCCCCTGGAACCACAAATGGTATGGTCACACGCCAGGAGTAGCCACTGAGCACTACTGGGTGTGGCCTCAAAACAAAAGTACATTCAAGTTAGTAGTTTTTACTGTACTCACAGAGTTGCCTAACTATCATGGCAATGTAATTTTAGAATATTAATCACACCATACCTGTTTATTCCTTTCTCCAGCAACCACCGATAAACTTCTGTCTTGTTCTCAGGAGCTGCCTATTCTCAGAGGTGACAAAGTTGTGGGGAAGGTGTGTACTAACAGTCATGCCTTACCCACGGAGAATAGAAACAAGGGCCAGGAGGATTGGCCCAAGGTTGGAAGCCTGCCACAAGTGCTGGGGAGAGGGTAGGTGGGATAGAGAAGGGACACCATGACAATGATGGTTGGAAGGGATCTATCTGGATGAGAGACATGTGCTGAGAGTGGGTGAAGGATCAAACACGATGGCTTCTCCGTACCTGTACTGCAAACCATAATGTCCAGAGAGAAAGGGGTGGGGAGAGCAAGAGAGGGAGCGAGAGGAGAGAGAGAGAGGAAGAGAGAGAGAGGGGAGAGAGAGGGAGAGGGAGAGAGAGAAGTGCCTGCCAGGCCAGAGTGATAGTACTGAGGGGCAGAGTGTTTGCCTTGCACATGGTCAACCCAGGTTTGATCCCAGCATCCCACATGGTCCTCTGAGCACTGCCAGGAGTAATTCCTAAGTACAGGAGTAACCCCTGAGCATCGATGGGTGGGACCCCCAAAAAAAAAAAAGAAAAAAAGTGCACCATCGAGATAGGCTGAGAGTGGCAGGGGAGCGGAGGGAAGCTGGAGACAACGGTGGTGGGAAATCTGCACGGTGGAGGGATGGTGTTGGAACATTGCATGACTGGAACACGATCATGAAATCTTTGTAGTTATGTATCTTATGGTGACAAAATGAAGACATGATAATAAAATTAAATTTTAAAAAATTGAAAGAACATAAGACTCTTCCCCTTGACAACATTCCAACTTACTTAGAAAGCCCTAGACAGAGCAGTTTGGGAAAGGCCCTAATATAAAACTATAAAACCAACATTGTAGAGGCAAACTGCATGCATCCTCCTGACATCTCAATCTCAGGTATGTACTCTGCAGATAACCTATTATAGCTTGAGCAGCACATCTCTCTCTCTCTCTCTCTATTCTCCTCCTCCTCCTCTCTCCTCCTCCTCCTCCTCCTTTTCCTCATATCTCTCAAAATAAAACACGACTTTACTTCACTATTCATCTCCTGAGATTTTTCCCTTTCACAAGAGAAGGGAATAAACCTCGAAAACCTGTACAGAGGTTAAGTCTAACTTTCCTTTTCCTGAAAAGAGCAATTCCTTGCTCTAGCCTGAGTCCACAAATCTCACAAGCTGGTGGGAACCAGGTTTGTGCCCTGCTGAACATTGATATTTCCAATTTTCAAAAAAAAAGTATTATGCTTGGTATTTGGAGTTAGTCCGATTTCCTTTATTCACCAGTAAACTATTGCTTTTCAAATTGCCTATGTTTTGTCTTTTGTCCATTTCTATTTGAAGCCTTGAATTTTCTTATCCATTTATGTGAACTCTCTAAATATCAAAGATATTAACCCATTGTGATATTTGTAATAAAATTGCAATTTGGTTAGTTGTTGCCTTACGATTTGAAATTCTTCAAAGATAGTGTTTGTCCGTGTGTTTGTTTTGAGGGGCCACACCCAATAGTTCTCAGGGATTACTCTAGGCTCTGTATTCATGGATCACTTCTGGCAGGTTTAAGAAACCATATGGGGGCGGAGCAATAGTCCAGGGGGTAGGGTGTTTGCCTTGCATGTGGCTGGCCTGTGCCAGCCCGGGTTCAATCTCTGGCATCCCATATGGTCCCCAAGCACCGCCAGGAGTAATTCCTGAGTGCAGAGCCAGGAGGTAACCCCTGAGCGTCGCTGGGTGTGACCCAAAAAAGAAAAAAAAAAAAAAAAAAAAAAGAAACCATATGGGATGTCGGGATTGAACCTAGATTGCTTGTCCTGGTAATGTCACACTTCTTGTGCTGGGGAAAATCAGCATCATCCCAGAGATCTCTTTACCTAAACTTCCCAACTAAAACCACTCCCCACAAGACTCCCAAGGTTACCAGTCTGAAAAATAAGGGTTTGCCCTACCTAACCTTCCCTGCCCAAAGGCCCCTTGAGGAACCCCTAAGAAAAATAAGAGGTCCACTGACCCTGTGCTTAGCAGACTCTTTGAGGTCTCTGATGTGACCCTCTGATGAGTGTGTACTTCCTAAGGAGCAGCTCCTTTGCTCTTTTCTAGATGCCTCATTCTTTAGTAGATTCCTTTTCCATATGCTTGAGACCCTTAGGATCTGGGTCCAAGGAACACCTCTTCTTTCTGGCATCCCAGTGTGGGGCTAAGCAAGATATCCTTTCCTCTTTTTCTCTTTCTCTCTTTCCAACTCTGCATGGATTAGGCAGTACTGGATGTGTTGAGAATTAAGAAGCTTGACCAGGAGTTTCAAAGCTTGAGAGATTTGTTGGTCTCTATTAATAGGTTGATGCTTTCCTTTTGTCCTATCGTATGGTGAGTTAACTTTGGGGTTGTTGGATAAACAAATATGAAATGTGTTTATTGATTTGTTGAATCACAATTATGTTGGAAGTTTTCTAAACTGGCCATTGGGTCTAAGAAAATTTTGGGAAGGAAGCCAGCTCAGTGGGACTCCTTATTGTCTTAAAATGAGTTCTGCCTGCTAATAAATTTACTACAGATAATAGAAAATTAGGCCTATTTGGTATATAGCGGTTTCAAGGGAAATATTGTATAAAATATTTAGCTTTCTTAACATAAATGTAAATAATTATATGGTATCTTAAAATCAGTTGGGAATATTAAATATTCTAATATGTTTCTTCTTCCTCCTCCCTCCTCATTCTAATCCTCCTCATCTTCCTCCTTCTTCTTCTCTTTTTTGGGTCACACCCGTGATGCTTAGGGGTTACTCTTGGCTCTGTACTCAGACATGCCCCTGGTTGGGCTCTAGGACCATATGGGATGCTGGGGACGACCTCAGGTGGGCTTTATGCAAAAGCAAATGCCCTATCCACTGTACTATCACTCCAGCCCCTTTAATATGTTTTTTAGTTAATTTTGGATATTTTAAAACTTACATTTCACAATTGAGTAGATTTCCTTGCCAATTGTTTTCTAATAAGATCTTTAATTTAATAACCTTCTAAAAAACTTTATCATTTACAGACAGAATCTTTCTAATGTTGCTCATCAAAAATAAAAATCACCCTGAAGGAAAAAGTCAAAACTTTGCTAACTGTCTCACCCAATAAAACTTTAGAAAACTGGGATCAGAGCGATAGCACAGCAGGTAGGGCATTTGCCTTGCATGCAGCGTGATCCCCGGGTTCGATCTTCAGCATCCCGTGGTACCCCTGAGCACTGTCAGGAGTAATTCCTGAGTGCAGAGCCAGGAGGAACTCCTGAGCATAGCCGGGTGTGAACCAAAAAAGCAAAATAAAGAAATTAATCAATCAATCAATCGATTGATTAATTAATTAAAACTTTATAAAATTACACTCCTTTTTAACATCATCCCCTCATAGACAAAGTCAACATCTGATTTTTTTTCTTTCCTCTTAGAGCTGGGCTGGGTCATGCTGCCATTCGAACTGTGGGCTGGGAGCCTCAGGGTGGGGAGAGTATGGAATGTACACCTGGAGAATACAAACATTTCCCTTTTCTCTTTCGCCTTTACCAGCTTATTATTCTGAGGTCATCCTGACTCTTTAGTGGCCATGACACCAGTTTACAGAAAAAAAATTCTGTATTCAATCTTAAGCTCCCTGGCTCACACATGCTCCTATGCCACCTAAAGCACTGGTACCACCCTATTGGCCAACTACATTTATCTGGGCAGTAGGTACTTTTAATGATTGCCTTACTTATTGCTCCTTCTTTATACTCTCTTTCTCAATCTGACTACTTGCTGACACTCTTTTCAACTGAGCCAGCCTTTAGTTCATCACTACCCTAATAGTAACTCTCAGACTAAAATCAGTCATACTTGGACCAGGTCAAAACTATTTCAACAAATTCTCCTTACAGAATGAAGTAATATAGGAGAAAAATTACAATTAAAACAAAAAGGAAAATGAGGTAATATGTATCATAAAATATATGAATCATTACTTCACTTTTAGGAAATTTATCCTAAGGAATGATCTAAAGCACAACTAAGAAATCAGGCACATTAAAAATGTTCATTTGTTTTTTATTTGATAGCAATGAAAAATTAGGTGGCTTTAATACTAAGGACAAATAATTGAGCAAGTTATATTGTATTTTAGAAAATATAATGTAAAAATATACTTACAACTAGTTTATGATAACATTGGAAAGAACCTATATTAATATTTATGGAAAATGAAAGTGGAAAGTGAGACAGCTATGTAAAGCTAATTAACTGCTGCAATACTAGGAAAAAATAAAATACAAAGAGCAATTGATTTGGTGATGAAAGTTGAGTAAGAGATTGCTATTAAATTGTTATGTATTTTACAAACATCCTATATTGTAAATATTTTTACAATGGATAAATTGTCATAATGCCTGCAAAAAGCGGAGAGATAAAGATAAATAAGAAAGTTTAGAATCCTTTTTATTGGGGTTGGAGAGATAAAACAGGACTAAAACTCTTGCTTACATACACATGACCCAGCTTGATCCTTGGCACATCTTCTGTGAGCATTTCCAAGAGAGATCCATGAGCACAGAGCCTAGAGTAAGCCCTGAGCACCAATGGATATGACCCAGGTACAAACCAAAGCAAAAAATCCTAGTTATTGTTACTATCTCAGTAGGATTTGCTTTTTGTCATGAACACAGTAACTTCTAGTAAAGGCCAAAACTAATGGACTAAAACAAACAACATAGATAACTCCCAATATTCTACATTTCTCCCCAAATTATAGCCTTCTGCAAGTTGATTGCAACATATATCTATGGAAAGAAAGAGGCAGAGAGAAATAAACTATAAGTGCTAAGAAAAATGTGTGGTAGACTTATATGTCTTTTTGCCAGCTTTGCTTTTGATGTACAGTTCATGAACTGAGTATAACCTGGATATACTTTAACCAATTGCTACTTCCATGTCAATCTCAAAAAGTCATAGAAAAGATCAAAGGTCTAGTGTTACTTTTTTCTGAATAATCATCACCTACCTCTACTCTATAAAGATAATAAAGAGGGAAAAACCAGGAAAACACTTTTGTTGTCTTTCCCCTGAAACCTGGAATTCTATGTGGGCAACAACCTTTTTCTTTTCTGTGCTGTACAAAGAGGGTCTAAGTTATGATACTGGCAATAAGCATTCCATTTCTAGCTGTTTATTGAAATTAGAGAAATTTCCACTAAAAGATTATTTGACTTTTTAAATAATATACAAAGAAAAATAAATTTAGGTAAAGCAATTTCTTTCTTTCTTGATTCATTTATTATTTAATATTTTGAAAACTAACTGACAGGTAAGAAACTGCTAGATATTGACACTTAAAGATAGACAAATTTCTTCAAGTTGCATGTGGGTGTGCATTTTCAGGATCAAAAATTATTAATAAAATATAGTACACGGACTGTTATTTTGTTTTCACAAACAAAATGGAAATTTATACCTAAAATGACCACTATTTTTATCCAAGTGAATTCTCAAAGAAGCTTTGAAGCAATTTCAATAATGCCTGGCAAGAAATGAAATACTTTGAAATTTTTGGTACATTTGTTTTCATACATATTAGTAACTTGCTTCAAATGTCCTCAGTAGTAGTATCTATTGTCTTTTATTAATAAATTTAGGTTTTAGAAACAAAAGACAATGTAGTATTGCAATAAAGAACAGGGACTTTAACACCAACAGGTTTGAACCTCTCTGGCCATCTGACATAGGACAAATCATATATTCTTGTTGAAACTGAAATTATTTGCTTATAAA